>CABEEJ010000946.1:49331-94887 GCA_901482245.1 Timema douglasi | reverse complement strand
GCAAGATCTTGTGTGAGTAGTTTGACCTAGGGTGGATCAGAGCTTTTTTGGGGGGTGGAGAGGCACACACACACACACACACACACACACACACACACACACACACACACACACACGCACAGACAGACTCGAACTCTTCTATTTTTTAATGTACAAGTCGTTTAGTCTCGTCTTTCTGAGCGTGGTAGTAATCGTTTAAAAAAGAAAAAAAGAGTGTGCTTCAAACTTTTATTTTAAAAATACTAGCGCTCATCTGCGAGCATATTGCTGGTCCGTACCGAGGGGGAATTCTATGGGTGTTAAAATCTCTTCTTCCTCCTTCTCCAGAAAACATTATTAATATTTTTTTTATGTATTCCTCCTTAATTCTTATGCAAGTATCTTATTGGGTGTAGTCGTATAATATTCCTGAAACCTTCAAATACTATTAAATTTAAAAACAAATTTAAATTACTTCAAGAGAAATTCAATATTTCAAAATGTCTTGCTAGCTTCACTTGAGGGGGGGGGGCGAGGGGGGGATCTAACCACACGTAGAATTCTCACTAAACACATTATGTTGGTAAGGCCCTGCCATTTTGAGTACCAATTAAAATGCTTTTAGTACTTTATCTCTAGAAAATATCCCGCAATTTGCAACCAGATTAGTCATTGAGTCAGCCAAACGTCATAAAGAAAATATTATAATATTAATTAATAATTTTTAGTAAAAAATAACTCATTTATTTCTATCTACATGAAACACTAATAACTATATACATATTTAATGTAGGGTACAAATTTAAAATGAAGATATCAATAGATACCAGTATTAACAATGCTTTACAGAACATATTTTAAACAGAAAATATTACATATTAATTAATTTTTAAATAAAGAATTTTACAAATGGTCTTGAATTAAATTAAATGGTTTTAGTATATAAATTTAGAGATATATTTACACAATCAATGTAAATAACTGGACCATTTACTACGCACCATCTAATGATGTCACACATATATAATTTATTTTATCAAATTCTTTTAATTGCTCTGTCATTAATTTGAATACCAAAGTGAATATATAAACACTTTGTCATACAAACACCCAATAACAAATATTTTGTTTCCACGTCATCATTGATGTAGTTATAAAGGGAGAGAGGTGAAAATAAAAATAAAATAGGACACACCATATCCATACTTTTTTGGTGTGGCACTGTATCACAACAAATTAATTCGTTTATAATTATTTTTAAACTATCTAAACTTTCCCCCGTTTTTTATTTAATTGATAAAAAGCTCTATAATAACTAGTATGGGCTGTACAAACTAATTTTCTTAAGTACACACATATTTTCAAAATACCTTTCAATTAGGGACGTGCGAGACTCAAAGATATCTAGAAAATTTGAGATAAAAATATTCTCGATCTCGTTTCGATAGTTAAAATATGAATCTTGAAAATTCAAGAATTAAAAAAAATGGCCCTAATAAATTATAAAACCAAACCTGGAATTTATTATTTCCTATAATACCGTAATAGCCCCAAAATAGGCCGCACCTCCCCTCCCCCCAGCCAAAACATTCTTCATTAAGAAATATTTTGATTATAAATTATGTTTTTCAATATCAAACTTTGACAATATAAGTTGTTACACTACAAAATTAAATTATAAATGGTGATCATTGTAACTACCTATCCCTATTTCATTAATTGAAATTAAAATGTGTATTAGCTATCTCAAGTGTTTGAATATACTATATATAGGACCATCGAAAGCATGAATGAACCAGCTCAAATAACAAAAAGAAACTCCTTAAACTATATATTTACTTTAATAAATGTATTTTTTTTTAATTTCAAAGGACGTTTCTCGTCTGGTCTTTGTGTATAGATACTTATTTATATTCTCGTCTCGAAATCGTTTCAAATTTGAAAAAAAATGTTCTAGCACATCTCTACTTTCAATATTTATTGCTCGTTAATAACTCTTAATTGAGCTAAAAGGTATAAACCCCAGTAAAAAAATATTTAAATATGATCTATTGGATGTATTTTGTTTAAAACTGCATTTCCAATATGCCGATATAGATATATTTTAGTTGGACTTATATATTTATTAATAGTTAAATATATTATTCCATGATAATGAAATCAGAAGGGATTGTTTGTATTAAGCTTAATCGTTAGTATGCTTCTAATTAAATCACCTTTAAATATATTTGGACAAATAACCCTTTCAATGCACTGATACAACATTGTTTAAATTTTTAAGTATAGTATTTTTATTAATCCAAGACGTGTAATCTAGTGTTGTATTTGTTTGTATTATTTATACCTTTTTGTGTGTGTGCTTTCATTAAATTGTGAAATTAATGACACTAAAAGTTTAGCACTATATGTTTAATTTTGAAAAAAGGGAAAACTAATTATTTATTTAAATAATAAAACATCTTTTAAATGGCACAAGTTTGTATATAAATAGTGTTTATTCATATTTTGTTTGTTTCTTATCAGATTCATTGCAAATCCATCAAAGTTAAATCCAATGAACGAGCCTGTCATGGCCATTTATAAAACACCTCGACTGAAACCAAAAGCATTTGAAAATTAATATTCATACTCTGACCAACCACATTTTAAAGCTTCAAACATCGGTTAGAGTTTAATATTCATTTGATTATATCAGGTAAAAATGTGTGTTTAGATGTCAAAGGCCAATCAATAAAAATTATATTACAATTGACTTAAATAATTTCTGACGTTAACACTCTTATTAATGTTCTTCTTTGTAGTAACCTAATATGACAAATGTAAACTACCAAGAACATCGCTAGCCATAATTGCTTGGTCTCCCCCTCCTCCTAAATCTCTTTGTTTAACTCCACTGAGAGCAATGAAGGACTGGTCTATAGAGGAATGCCTACTATTTTTTAAACAACTCGACAGTGATTTTGATGCCACGTTGAAGAGACAGTTATGAATACTATTTACAGCAGTGGTGGGACTGACACAGGGGAGTGGGGTGTCGCTACAGTACGTGTTATGGGAAATGTGACATTACTAGGATACCAACACGATGAGGAATACAACATTTTTTATAACCACTGACCCTTTTCCAACTGTTTATGACATTAATGAGGTGGCGAACACATATTTCAACAGTATCATATGGTTTCGTTTGATTAATCAAGTCATAACGAGTTTTGAAACTATGCTACCTCCTAAACACAAAACAAACGTTATTTATACGAACATATTTTCTCTTTTGTAAATGTGGACACAACAATGAGTTTTGTACATATTATAGATATGTTTACAAAGTTAAATTAATATTATTCTTTTAATCCCTAAATGCTGGAGTGTGTGAATGGGATTGTGTGACAAAGCTAATGGTTAGAAAATATTACACCCAATCCCTACTAAAATATTTTTATTTGGTTTTGTACTCACCTAAGAAATATATCTAATTATTTCTTTAAAAGGGATGAAGGCATTATCTCCAAAAATATCCAGAGAAAATAAGAAATACATGATAGTAACTTCTTAAAATAGTAATTTTTATTGCAAGTGGTCATTTTATTGATCTTCTAACGGAGTGAAAAAAGTTGCTTACGCTTTTGGTTTTCTCATAGAATGAATATCATCTTAAAGAATTAAACCTTATCATAAATTGGGCTCCAGATTCCCATAGAGTATGTCGAGAAAAGTGTTGGAGTTTATCAATAAGAGGTGGACACAACGAGAAACGACGCCTCAGCTTATGAAGAGGTCTCATGGGTGGGTGTCCCTGATCTGCGTGGCGGTGACCTTGACGTCGGTAGCCGTCGCGCAGGGGGATCCCCCCGGCGTGGTGCGTCTGGCCTTGATCGCCCCTGAGCACCCAGATCAGGAACAGGAGGAGCAGGCCCTGTACCGGGTACTGCCCGCTGTCGAGCTGGCGATGATGAAGGTGTCCGACCCTGTCAACGGTCACCTGCCCGGTTGGCACATCACGGTGGACCACAGGGACTCGAATTGTTCCTCCACTCTGGGAGCTCTGGCGGCGTTCGACTTCTACGTCAAACAAAGCGCAAGTGAGGACCTTATTGTTTCGGTCTATTAACCTCCTGGCTTCAATCTTTCAGACAAATATAGGATGTTTTTCATCAGGATTGATAAATTTATGAGGTGTTTAATTTAAAATATTTTCACACGCTATTAATATGAATTATTTTTCCCTCCTGAACTATACGCATTTAATTAAACGAATATTCAAATTCCAAAATGAGATATTGATTAGGGGTTTTTCCGAAATTGTTCCTTAATCCTCCTCTATGAAAATACAGACATATTACCTTTTTATTCGTACCTTCCTTATTCCTACCCCATTAGCGTAATTTAATGCGGATATTCTGGAGCGGTTTAAATAGGCAGCATAAAATAGCCATAATAAACCACACGTTCTGAATTAAGGGGCTCCTATGAATTTGAACGTATTGTTCAATTCGATTTTTTCAAGTTTAAGAAATAAATGTTAATAAATATTAAGTGTATCTAGCAAATATCACTTATCATATTGGATGTCTCTGGCACTCATTTTACATTCATTCTTACGTAAACAATAATTTTACTTTACTTACTAAATTGTTAATTTATCTTCAATTATTTTCGTTGTACTTTTAACGTTGATTTTCACTGTTTTAAGATTGACCAATTGGACATTCATAAAATTTAAAGTAGAACCATATTTGTTTGAATTAAATTAAAAGAAAACCACTCTTCTTTCTATTTAAAAAAAAAATATCAAAATAATTTAAATAAAACAGCTAACTAGTTAATAAATTTAATTAGCGAGTATTTTACATAAGTCTGAAAGGTTGAAAATAAAATTACGCTGTGTGTTAAGCAAATAAACTTGAGTATGCTAAAATGTTATTTTCATGGTTCAAGTAGTTTCAATATTTATTTGATTAAATAAACGTATTGATATAATTTACATAATTATTGCTGAACCTTTTCACTTAGAAAACCTATGTTTAATAATTTTATTATCTAAATATTAATGGATTTATTATAATAACAGCTACAACTTATACAAAATAAAATAATATATTTATGATATTATTGATTTTAAAAATAATACACAAGTTTTTTAAGTCTCAATACTCAACAATTCAGGATTGATCATATTTTGTAAATGTAATTTTAATGTTTTGATATATTATCTATCTATGTTAAAAGGAATACAAAGTTAATAAACTACAATGGACTACCATGACCTAGATAATATATATTTTCTAATTAATATTATTTGTCATATAAATAAGTAATTACATTTTAAGTTATCACATATTGTGTGTGGTCTTAAGTCGTTTTACTGTACCCTCAGATAAGTTACATTCTAAATTATACAACGAAGAGAAATACATAAAATTTGCTGCTGGCAGAGAAAACACTTCCAATGTCTTTATAAATTTGGAGTTAGAGCCTATACTAGTAATTTTTAACTAAGCTAATTTTAAAATTAGATTTAATCCACTCCGGTAGTCGAATAGAGTTCATCCCTCTCGCAACGCACTCGACTAATGGTAATGGGGACATCTGTGCCCAAATTTTGGTTTTGTAAAGAGGGTGTTTTGCTATAAATGATGTTCCACTTCCTCTTTATGCGAATGTGGGCACATTTACTCCAAATACAGCATTATTTAACCTTAACAAAATAGCGCAATTATTACCCTTACAGGTAGTCAGATCAGTGCGAGAGTAACAACTTAAACTGTTTAACACATGGTGTTATATATTTTACAAGTTATAGACTGTAAGACTATAAAATATAATTTTTTTCAGTAAAAAAAACATATAAAAATATAAGTTAAACACTATTTTCAGATTAACTATTTCTTTGGTGACCATTTAACATAATCAGAATCGTCGAGCTACGGGTAGGCAACACAGCTGTCTCACTATTGTGCCCACTAATCATGTCCTGGAGATAGGATGGGCAACTACCGTTGATTGTAACATAAGAGTTGTGTTTCTATACGTATGTTTAAATCGATACTACTTGTTTTTAAATACATAGTACATTTATATGATTTTTGGTTTGTTTTCAAGGCAATGGAACTTTTTTTTTTCAATGCGTAAGTTTAATTTAAAATGTTGATTTATTTTATTCTAATTTTTTAAATATTTAATTGGGCCTATTGTTGAAATATATATTGTTTATTAAATATGTTTAGTGTTCAACTAGATAAAATAAAAATACAATCAAGTGACGTCTAAATTATCTACAAATCTTAAATAATAAACTACATAATTTGATATTATTTACTAGCTAAAAAATATCCACATAGTACTTTGGTATCCATATAACACTCTATATAGAGGTAATTAAATAAATTAAGTTTAATATCCCTTTTACGAAATATATTACGGGTTTAATAATTCTTTCATAATAATAATAATTGTAGTGTCATCTTAAAACTAGTTTTGTAAAAAGTTTGTGTATAAAATAAAATTTTTGCTCGTTAGTTAAATGCATATACTGTATATATAATACAAACTAAACAGATTGGAATTCATCCGGCTAATATGTTAAGTCCTTTCTATTAAACGGACTGAAATCCTATTCCATGGATTGCAAAACTAGTTTTCTTTGTTCTCAGAGAAAATAAACTACCTTTAAGCTTCCTTTGGCTAGCTTCATTGTTCAAATGCTTTAAGGAACCACTCTCGCAATAGACTGGTTTGTCAATGACGTAAAAATTGAGTTTAAAAAACTGGTCGGGTGTACTAAGGTTGTTTTTTGCTATATAAGTTCCCCCTTACTCCACTCAAATTAATGTGCTGTAAATCTTCACTAGATTCTACTTCACTCACCCTTAATCCACTAGTATAGTCAATATATATGTATGTGTATAATCTTAACGGGTGGTGAGATTTTTGTTAGGTGTTCTGTCTCACGACAGGTCCATTCATTTTTTCAATGAACTTAGATCGACAATGCATCCTGTTCTTTGCCTCCTCCTTCAGCTCCTATAACGTTAGTATTTCCATTAAATCATCTAATATTTGTGGTGAACAAAAATAAATCCTTTGAATTAACTAAAAATGCATTCAAAAACCTAACTTATTTTTATAACATAAATATTGTTCTTAGATATATCCATCTATCAGGGTTACTAGCATAAGATTTTAATGATAATATACTTATTAACCCCTTTAGTGGCCACGTGGTCTAAGGCGCTACTTTTGAAATAGACTAGACTGCCAAAAACACGGCGATCGTGGTTCGATCCCAGTAGGATGTACTGAAAGTGGTTTTTCATAAATGGGTTTCCACTCTATTTTAATGGAAATATAGGTAAATTTAATCTAGATTCAAACTTCCCCATCCCTAACCTATTAGTGTGATTAGTGCGCAAGGGTATGACTCGAACGGGGGATAAAAAAAAGTCAAAAATCATAACATATCTGTAATGCAGATTAATTTAGATCAAACAACAAAGGTGAACGAGATGTGTAACAACCATAGATTATTAAATGTCTAGTAAATTTTATACAAAATATTTAAGTTTATTTTATTACTAACCATTTTATAATAATAGCGGATTTATAAAAACAATAATTTTTGTCACATTACATATATACATTTCAACTTAATAGCTCTTCTTTACTAAACGCGTCGATGTGACATTCTTGCTCCAATCCGGAGCGAGGTAATCTCTATCTAAAGTATACAGCACATTGTTTTGTTAAGAGTTAGTAAACACTTAGTTTAACAAAGGTTTTGTTTTCAATAGAACAAATTACTTGCGTCCTTATCGATCGAGATGGAATAAAGGGGTTGGCCGCTAAACAAGACTGTTACGAACCGAATCCAGCCAATATTACAATCACTTGCTGAACGCGTGTGCTCATATTTTCCTATTTTCCATCATTTTCTTTTTAATTTTTAATAGGACCATATTTAATTCTTAATATTAGCTAAGTTAAAAGTACAATTTCATCTATATTCCCCTAACTAGTTTAGGAATTGAATAAATTAAATTAAATAGAAAACTTGTAATAGTCTAAGGGAAACATAATTATTCATACTTTTTTGCTAATTATTAAATAAAATAAAATATACTAAATATAAACACTTACTAATATATCTAAAAAGAAATTAATAGTTTCAATTACCTAGAATTTATAAAATGCTAAAATATATATGATTTAGTTTAAAGGGTTCTACATATCCTATGGATTTTTGAAAAAAATAATTATATATATTGGTATATATGTTGCCCTGTGGTGTCAGTTTTGTTTCGAAATTTATCTTTATTTTAAAATGTTTACGTAGGATTCATTAAAACATATAGGCTTAGACAAATATTGGGAATTAGATAAATTTAATTTTACTGAATTATAAACTGAAACAAATAAACTCATCAATTATTTCATTAATGATGGTATAGACCTACTATTTGGTACACGGGTACCAATAATAAATTGATAGAATTTAATGTAAATTAAAACGTTAAAGTTCCACCAATCAGAGTAAACACAATAGTAGGGAGTTTTTTTTGTTGAAAAAGCGTGAACAAATACGGAAATACGAATAAAAAGAAAATAACTCAAACTTTGACAGAAACAAAACATAATAGTACTCCGAATGCTGTTATAAAGCCAATCAAAAATATTAAACTAGATTTTTCAATGCTTAAAATATTACAATTTTAATATTTAGTACTGTAACATGTTGGACAAATTTTTGAAAATCCATGTAAGTGGACACCGGGACTAAATATCAGCTTTATATAATCTTGTTATTCGGCGATGTGTAGGTCAGGATTCTAATCCCACAGAAGATTTTTTTTTATAAATGGATTAACACCAACATCTATAAAAAATTGGATACAATTCATCAAATCCCTACCATCCCATCCGTATAGCATTAGCTTATTTAAAATGCAAATATCCTGGACGAATAGTAAGAATCAGTAAAATAAAAACATAAAAAATATGTTCTTTCAGATTAAATTTTTAATAAAATAAGATTAATTTTCAAACTCATACTTAACATTTGTCAAGCTTAATTAGTTGAGTGTGCTTGATGAGCTAATGTTAATACTTTAACTATACCAGTTACGCCTAAGCGGCTCTCGTAGGTGGGATGGCCATGAGCCGATTGTTGTCATTTGTTAAATTTTTTTTGAGCTGAAAACCTTTAATCACATTGGTATGTAGTTGAATGCGATATAAAAAATAAAACATATTACCCAGTGAAATGTGGATTGTTGATGGAAATATTTAACATAAATGCAGAGGAAGAAAAACTTTACCTGTGTGTGATGTAATTATAATTTTTTGTAAATACATTGATTGCGAGATTAATTGGTATCTGTCGTATTTCCAATATTAATGTAGATTAAAATTAATGCTTAAATTTGGGGTATTCACGCGATCCAGCATCGAACCCATGATGATTCGTTGTTTGAGAAACGGAGAGGTAAATCATTATGAGGCACGGTGATGGGGAATCAAAAGTTTACTCTAAGTAGTAAATAACTCACCCAAGCGTGTAAACAACAGGCGGAAAAACAAATATTTTTCAAGATAAAAAATTAAGTAGGCTTATTTATAAATTTTATGGTCCAAAATCTTAAATCAATCGGTAAAAGATTTGTCTACTGAACTAAAGGTCCCTGGTTAAAATACCGCTACGGTTAAATTATCCATGATTACTGATATTGGGGCTTATTCCTTCAGAGCGATAAATAAACTGTCAGGAAATAACGTTATGGGAAAATATGTTTCATTGTTGCTATGTTAAAAGTCTAATTTTGGATTGAATTGATATGATCTGTTCGGTGTTAACATGGTCTAACTCTGAACACTCGCCATAGACAAGACTGATGATGACAGGGGGATCGGGGATCGAATTTGAGTCGGTTGTTCTTGGGGGGATTTTCCCTAAAAAAACCTCCATTCTTCCTCTACGCAAATGCGGGTACATTTCTTATAATTCAAACGTTTCCTATTCCTAACACACTAGCGTAATTACTACATTATATTTATAGCCTGAAACGTCAAACGTAAAAATTGTACTGATAAGCATAATAGAATTTTAAAATAAGCTCTAACTTAATTTATAGTTAAATTTAACATAAACATAATATAAGTCGAATTGGAAGGTGCACGTTTAAAAAGTACATCATATCTGTGGTGGTTGAAGCTTCGTTATAACGAAATCAAAATTCTAGTTCCTTTGCTTTAACACCCATAACCATTTCTGTTGAAATCTTCTTCAAGACATTTCAAAGGACAAAACAACTGATACAATATGATGATAGTTGAAATATCATACTAGTTATTACACATTTCACAACATCGTGTAATATTTCACCAAATATGACATTTAAAGAATGAAATAATTTTTGTAATTCAGAAGTCATCCTTAAATTAGAAAGGCCTCGAACTAGATCGAGGTAATTAATGGGAGCATCGCGGACATTTGGGTACGTTGTAAATTTTTCGCATGGATCAACATAATAGGAAAGACGACTTCAAGGCAGGATTTAATTTTTTAAGTTTAGTGAAAAGTTCATTGGACTTATTTTGAAAGAGACTAATTTTGAGCATGTAGAGCCACTTTGACATACACTGTGCATAGTGGAACTCTACAGGAACTTGAAAGTTGATATCATGTGGAGGAATCCCTAAAAAATAAAAAAATAAAATATGAGTGTGCTCCTACACCACTCAGTTGGCTGTAATTGCATAGTTCGTATTCTCATAGTTGAAATTTATGTCAAAATCATTGAATTTGACAATTTATCAAAAAATTTTGTTCCACCATTGAGCCAAATAATATCTTGAATATATATTCACATAGCACTTCAAGTAAGTGTTGTTGACATTCTAGACAGCTAGACAGAGCAATTCTCTTTGTAACTCTCTATTGAATAACGTAGGATTCATTCAGGCGACCTCTTTTAGGGGCAATCGTATCTAAGGACATTCCTATGATCTGATCCTGAACGTCTCAGTCAAGAATCATCTACAGGGATAGTTGTGCAGCTTTTTTCCCCTGTTTCTTGTTTAAATTTTGGAATTTCTAGAAGTTTATTCCCCACTTGTCCTGAAACTTGAATGGAAGCTCGATCCTCCTTCGTTATCTGAGAATAGTTTTCGATCTTATGGATCACTAATATCGCTTATATTGCGTTTGCAGCATATTGGGAACGATGCTGCATCCACGATATTCGAATGCTGCTCACAGATAAAGTAAGCGTGGTTGCGGTTTAATGCCTATAAAATTGTGCAGCTGCAGTCATAATATAGGCTGCTTTCCTGTAACTGATGTTCGTGCGTGCGATCCAACTCAAATCCCTTACGTTTTATTATATCTTCCATCTTCAATCGTTCGGTCTCTTTAAGTGATTCCATTGCCTTCCTAAAATCCTTCTTGGTTAAATTGATATCTCCACCAATGAAATATATTTGTTCAGATTTATGTTCATCAGGGTTGTTCTCTTAAATGTCTATCAAGGTTACGGTATCATGGTGAGCAATGACAAAGAGGAGATTGACTGAGTGTATAAAGCTAGTCTCTCAGACCATTTGTGTAGAACTTTCACGCTTATGTTTACAGTAAATGCTTGGGTGATTTTACAATAATTGATCCATATATAAGCGAATGTTTATCTTCTCGTAAATAATTGGATTCATTGCTTTGTTCCCAATCTCGCAGACCTCCTACGTTAAAAAGTATCTAAAATTCTAAAACTTTGCCATCCATAAATATTACATATATTTACTATTAGCTGGAGGGAAAAAAATTTAAAACCTCATGAGGCAGTCCTAAAAATAATACGATTCTTTTGAAATTTGTTGTTGTTTACTCATTGAAACAAACAATAAAATCCATTAGCACCAACAATTTATGAAATATGATATTTTGTATGTGTATTTCGAATCATCCGAATTTATATATCTAAACTAGGTATGGGCAAAGTTTACTTTATATTTACATACATATTAATAAATTTGGATTGTGTGTATACACAATATCCCTGATGTATAATATATTTTATTAATACGTATCATCCATATAATACGATCCCAATAAGTTAGCTATATATTTTGAAAGTATGTTGTTTATTGAGAACCAGTTTTTAGTAGAATGGTATTAAGTATGTACATTTCCCTTATAATAATTTGAACTGATTAAATCCTGCCTTTAAGTTTTTGTTATTACCATAGGACAAAACAAAACGGACACACCGGCAGGCAAAAAAAAACAACAACAAAAAAACGCGATAGCTTTTCCAAAGGCCAGAAGGAAATTAAACACAGACTTTGAAGTGTCGCGCGTGGTTTTAGGAAATACGGGAGTATGTTAAGTTGAAATTCAAACAAAGTTATTTTTATTTTTTGCAGTACATTAACTCTTTTATTACTTGTTCCACGTTTGTCATTTCAAAAAGGCATGCATACATAAAAGATAATTTTTAATTTTCATCTGCTGCCTTGTAGTCTTGATTTTAGTATTATGAAAAGAGATTTTGTAAATGGTACGAGTTTATTCGAGTAGAACTTTAAGAGATAGTAAAAAAAATTTATAAATACAAAATAATATTATACTTTATTTGCCCAACACTCCAACGTTAAAAAACAAACAAAGTGGACTAACAGTATTTCTGTCGTGGTTGGAGTAATTAATAAAGATGATAAAGTAAACAAGAGACCAAATTGTGTGCAGCTGCCAGGCTAGAATGATCTCGGTTAGTTTGCGATATACTTTCCATAGACGTATCATAGATTGGTCAAATGTTTAAAAAATTTAAATATTAGGCTACATTTACCCACTTGGCTGTTCACTTTAATTTATATTATCTATTTTTCAACTGCTGTGTTAATCAAGTGAATGTTTTCGGCTTAGCACATTAGCAGTCGACTTATTACTAAATTTAGCTACAGGATGAATAATTTCAAACAAATTGTTAAAAACTTAAAAAAAACCAATATATTTGATCCTTTGATTTAAAATATATTGTGTTGGAAATCAGTATTCAAAAGTAATGAAGATTTAATTTAGCGTTTATAGCTTATTTAAATGCGTATTGTCCGAATGGGTAACATGCGAAGGGTTAAAACAAATACAAAATTACATCAACATTTGATTAGTTTATAAAAATATATTTGCTAAATACTAAAATCAATATTTTATCAGATTATAAAATTACATTTTCTGAAAAATTAGCTTCACTTGGACACAAAATGAGGCCTATGAATATCAGGTATAATATATAAAATTTGGGCTCAAATTCAACTTTGACCTTTCAAGTAATACATACGCAAAAACCAAAGTGGCTAAACTCTCTTCTTGGGCATCTTACATTAAAAATATTACAGATTCTGATACAAACCAAAAACTTCATAGTAGATTTGAGAAATACACTATTATTTATATTCTAATAATAAATTATATATTAAACGTGCTAAAAATATTCTTTTAAGATGTGTGGGACTTTTTAATGGTGATTTGGATGGAATAAGTGGCACCTTGATCTTAACAAAATACTTGTATAATTGATGAACTTAACTATTACATTTTATAAATATTGTTTTACCTTTATTGATAAGATAATCAAATTGTTTAGAAAAATGCATTTATTTAATATTCAACACAATCTAATATAGCTACCAATTAATTTCCAAATTGTCCTAGTTAACAAGGCACGTGGTAGTACTTTCCTCATTAAAAATAGAATGCAAGAAATGTAAACCGAATTGTGTCTATATTTAGCTTTTAATTTATTTTTTGACTACCTGTTCAAACTCCTGGAAATAGAAAACTATTGCCAAGAATAAACTTAAAGGTAGTAATAATAATGATAATAAATAAGTCATACAAGCACAGCCCTAATCACATCTCCCAAATGAATCAATGGCCCCGAGTTAGATTTCTGAGATGGCCGGAAAATAGTTAGAAATTGATTCTTTCCCTTTTTTTGGGCTGGATATTGTGTCTGTTCTAGACCAAATCAAATGGGCGCACTCAAATTGCGGAATAAAGTGTGACTGTTAGGGTCCACATGAATTGCTGAGCAAACTTTAATCTCATTCAACATCTGACCACTAACATAACCTTACCTAGCCTAGCCTAACCTAATTTATCCTTACCTAACCTAACCTCCATCTTCCGTTTTGAACAAAGTCATTATACATTTAAATTTTACCCCACAGTTCATGTAAGGGTACTACCAACATCGGATGAGTTGTTTCGCAATTCGTGTGCACTGAAGAAACTCTACGAGTCATGTCCTGGTATAGTCTCTCAGTTTAAAAGGTGATTGTAAAATACCCAAATAAAAATTAACAATATAATACTCACTAACCAATGGTATACACTTTTGTACGTCTACGAAAAATAAGCTACTGAGCTACTATAGTGTTAATGAGGGGTCTTCTTGCTGATGAGAATGGCTACTTATTAGTTGTCGCTAGTAATTGAAGTGTTATTTCCAATTGCCCTCACTTAAAAATCTTCAAGATACTCAGTTGTTAGAATGTTAGAGTTTATTTTGGTGGGGCATGCTGTTATTAATAGTTTCCAAGTGATGGATTTAATGGGGGTGACACGAGTAGCTTAGTATATACACTTAATTGAAGCAATCAAAATAGATGCAAGGCATATTTATGCTCTCAGATAGTATATTTTAAACCCGTTTTAATTTTGAAAAAGAATCGTATTTAAAAACGAAAATAAGCTTGGTGTAAAATAATATTTACATTTATTTCCCGAGACCACAAATTAAAATATATTTATAAATATTTTTTTCATTTTGTAATGGGTAAAAATTTAATTTTAATTAACTTTTACTGAGACGATGATTCAAAACGATAAAGTATATTAAATTTGATAATACACTTAAAACAAGTTAAAACATATAAAATAATGCAAAGCTGTTAGATAAATTAAAAATATATTCTACTAATTCATTTGGCGTTAGCACAAGAAAGGGAAATACCATTTAATTTGTATAAACTCCCAGGTTCAAAATTAAATTCAATCGAATGTAAAAATGATGGGATATCTTTTTAATATGTAATCTTTTTTTTTACATTCCAATATGTTGGTAGTTTAAAGCCAACGCAAGCATGAAACCCCTGTGGAAATAAGTTTGCCCAAATTTTAATATCAAAGTCCTCTACTTATAAATTCACAAGACTTCTACAGTATATTTTGAAACCCACTAATCTACAAGTAAAAATGTTAATAATAATTTATGGATGAAAATATATGTTTGTAATGGTTGATTTCACTTCAAATGTGGGGCACACTAAAAACAATAAATATTTTTAAAAAATTCACTCTGATGAACATTTTTTTCAATACATAGAGGAGTTATTTTTAATATTTTGAACAATAGATATGTGAAGTAAAAACTTTAAAAAAATTGAAATAAGAACCTTAAACTAAGATTGTTGGTTTTGAAAATAAATATACAAATACAGTGTGCGGCCATTATAATATTAAATAAGTAAGGTGGAGCATTAGTTATTTATTAATAGTGATCTCCAAAATTATGTTTAAAAAGTATTATCTCAATCTTATCTTAATCAAATTTGACAAAACTGATTGATCAGCCAATAATTCACCTTGGGATTAAATTTAAATACTATCAAATTAACAGTAATTAATAAATATTCATAATATATTATATACATCTTAAACCCATTTAAAATCTGAAATTTATCAAGGTCTTGTCAGGTATTGGTTGACCCTAACATAAGTCTGAGTCCTGCCCGCACGAAGCAGCAACGACTCAAAACAGGAGAATAGAATGCACAAGTGGGCCGCTGCACCATCAAATGCAAGCTATAGCTCAAAATTTTGTTTAAAGCTTTTTATCTCTTTATAATTATAAATAGAAGTTTATCATGAACATGAGAATTAATTACATCAATTTAGTTTTAAGACCATGAATTTTCTTATTTTTAGAAGAAAATAATGGAAAAGTACCATGTCAGGGATTTTTTATTATTTAAAAATATTGTTCATTTTGTTCGTCTCTTGCGATGTATTGAATGCTTTAATTAATTATTATTAGAGCCATGCAGAATTTAGTTTCTGAACCAAATGAACATATCAACATACGATTTGTTAGCAACTAATTTTAGAACGTATACCAGAAAGTTACTGTATCACTGTAAAAGGAAACATTCTAATTTTACCAATATTAATTTTATAAGCCATCTGAAATCTAACCCATAAAATGTATCGGAATCGACAAGACTCACCACCGACTGTTCTGTTTTCAGTCTTCTCTTTTGTGACGTAATTGGTTTTCCACTATATCTTGCAAGGTCACTGTCTAGTAGTATTTTATTATCTTCTTTTTATTGAAACTTCATTTGTTTACTACATGTGGGCAGTCTTGATTAACGGTTAGATACAAATCCTAATTACACTCACTTAATCGTCTTTCTCATTAATTGAAAAATAAAACTTTTCTTAACTGTGTTTGGAACAAAGTTGTTCTTTCATAGATGGATGACCAACTGTAGAGCTACTATCACGACTATATAAAATATATTTCGTATTATATATTTACTTCCAAACAGAGTGGCTTTAATTTAACTTTTTACTTCATAGTGACTAGATTCTATTGTCTCTTAATGTTTGGATATTTTTATATTTTCGTATTGTTTTGTGACGTAGTGGGTCTGTAACAAGGTAAAACTCACCCTCGTGAAGACAAACGAGGAGCTATTTAAATAAATAAATAGCAACACCGATCTATAAAACTAAGATTAATGGTCGGAGGCTCCACAGTGCTGACCACATGACACCCTCTAGCCGCAAATGTTCGCACTTACATTGCTAACGGAAGTGGCCGCTCGGCTGGTATAGCTCGATTGCGGGCTCGAGCCGTGGGGTTTTTATAGTATGATTTACAATGTTGTAATATTTATTTCTATTATAGAACCACGTTCTATTACCCGTTCGGGCTATATTCACATTTTTAATAATATATTTTTAATAAACTATCAACTTAAAATTATTCATTTATTCCGTCTTGAACACTTGCACATGATAGGTTTTATTGTTTTTAATTAAATAATTACATAATAATGACTGTACACTTAATAAAACTATTCAAAAATATTCCACATACCAAATTATGGTATTATTGATTGTACTTTAATAAATCGTGTATAAACTTTTTAAGATAAAATAACGATTTAATAAAAAGGTAAATGAATGACTCAATTTAGTAACTTAAAATTGCCACTGATGGATAGGCGGAAAAAGTTTTATCTTTTTTTTTCTGGTGACGGATAGGGTTATAGCTTTAATCATGGTTGGCCAAATTATTTGCCATACATACACCACTGGTAACGTGAATCCCGGAAGTATAAATTAACAAGAAACAACCTAATTTAAATAATTGTTTAAAACAAAGCTTATACCTACGGTACTAAGATAATTAACCTTATAGAATATTTTCATTATTTTATAGCTGTATCCAAGATGTAAATAAAACGTTGTTTAACTTATTTCACCGTCGGTTTCTCGTCTGCGTATCCCCTCGCGGGGACAAGATGAAAATGGAAAGCTTTGAATGTTCGTGTCTATTCATCTTCTTTACGACTTCATAGCTGACTCTTTTGTGCTAGCTCTGGCTCTTTATTTACAGTTGAAGGAGAGAAACGAAGATTTCATGAGCTTTATTTCAGGAATTTTAATGTCAAACTTTTGAATTATACAAAACTAGTGAATCTATACAGTGATGGTTGCAGATTATTTGACTAAAATATATTCTAAATTTTTTATTGGAAAATTTTTTGCATATATTTTTAGCTTTGTGAGTTAAAAAAAAATTAAAACATATATTTCACCCTTCACGCCATGATGATTACCTTAAGATACCCTTTCCCAGTTCTCTAGCTATTCGTTTACTCGAGTAAAAATAAATTATTATTTTTCACTAAAGAGAAATATTTTATATACTGATGTACAACTATACACTAAACATGGTTTCTAAGGTGATGTAAACAAAGAATTAAAAGCTAAACATTATCTTTGAAAATTATACAGTAGCCCCATGGCTTCTTTGGTGCTGACTGACAGTTCACAGCTGACTTCTGACAACCAACATTTAGGTATATAACTAAATTTTGACTGTCAGAAGTGACAGCTGCTAAACACATGTTTTTGAAGATCATTTGGTTCGGCGTAGGAATACATAATTTGGTCTGGTAAATTTTTAAATCCGTCAGTCAGTACCAAAGAAGCCGTGGGGCTACCGTACTTTCGTTGAAAGCTAATACTTTTCCCGACATCCTGGGCCCCTAACCTTTAAAATGAAAGGTAATTTGTCAACATCTATTAAGTCATTTCCTTGTTATTTATATTACCGAAAACGGGCTTATCAAATTATAGATAAGTTGTTTGCTCTTAAATGTTCATCATGTTGAATTTTATTGTCAGAATATATTGATAGTTTAGTTATGTTTCAAATTGTAGTTGCATCTCTCTCTACGTCGTACTGTTCGTCCGGGCATACGCGTTTGTATATGAATGTCATATGTATAGCTCGTTTACGGTGAGAGTGTAGGTAAGCATAAGGTTATCTACTTCAAAAAATTGTTGGAAGTACCACTAACCTAGTTTAATACCATTTTTTATTGGTTAGTAATATAATATTACTAAACACATAATTATTTTTGAATACGTTCATATTAGTGACATTCTGTCAATGTTGGCAATAAAGAACCTTTTAATAGCTATCACTTATCACATATACTACAGAAGATGAGCTATATAAGGATGTTTGAATTCAAATAAATTGTACCAACATTTGTAAGGAGGGAGAATGGTAAACAATTTAGTAAAATAAAAACCTCAAGACACCCGCAGAGAATCGAGCTCCTACCGTCCTATCATTTGCAAATCAGATTAGATTTATATCATTTAATATTAACCTGTGTGGATTATATCACTATTTGTTGATTTATTTTTCTGTTTTTAATAGAGCATGACTTTGCCAAAGTCTTACTGTCCTGTGAGATCTTGGATTAGTTATGGTAGATTATTATTATTATTATTATTATTATTATTATTATTATTAACACCGCGTCTTACTACCCGTTCGGGTTATACGCACTTACGCTAATGTGCAATGGTAGGGTGATTGTGAGATGAAATGAAGGACCTACAGTTTAACGTGGGATCCGAACCATGGTGGAGACCTGGCATTCCTCACATTCACAAGAAGTCTTGTCAGAGGTGAAGGAAGGGTTTGGTAATCAAATAAATCTTTGCTGGGACCGAGGATTGAACCCCGGACGCCAGCATAGAAGTCTGACACCTTATAGTTATGGTAGAGAGCTGAAGAAATGTCATAGGTAAATTCGATTTGAAGCTTGGGAGCTAATAAAAACCACAGGTTAATTTTATAACACTTTCTCTTTTCAACATATACCTTATTAAATTTGATTGAATTTAACTACATATGGTGGCATTTGAAGCACCGTACTTTAATAATTTGCAATCTTGTGTATTTGAAAACTTTCACGTTTGTTTGGATAAGAATCTAATTTTTTTGCTATTTAAAATACATGCTGTAAAATGTATAATATTCTTGCTAAGCTGACCTAGTAAACAAACTTGAATTTATTTTATATGATGAAGAGCGTTATACTAAAGGTCTTAGGTCCGATATAATTTCCAAGTGTAATTTAAAAAACAATTTTTTTTACCGATGATGATTGTGAGATTGTTGTTTTAATCCCTGCCGGGTCCACCCGAGGTGATCTTCCACACACGATTTATAGCTCTGGTTTTCCTCTTTATCCTTATTCACCAGCGTTTTTCAAACGGTGTTCCGCAGGACTCTAGGGAGAGATCCAAGAGAAGAAAAACAAAAAAGGAATACAAATATATTTTTTTAATACACGATGAACATTAATTCAATAATAACAAGTTATTATAATTTTATCAATATAAGTTTAAATACAATCTTAATTTTTTAAATTATAGAGTAGCTTTCTGAAAACGGGTACAATCACTTTATTTAAAAAAGGCTAAAAATTGCTGCTCTACACTAATGTGACTGTTTTTCCCCTGATCCACCTTACTTATTTCCAACCTTTAGATTAATTGTTCAGTAATCCTTGTGTCAAATTTACTAATTAAAAGCCGTTGATAGCCCTTGAAAGATGATCTAGTTAAAAATTCTTTAACCTGGTGTTTCACGTATCAATAAAAAATGGTTTATAGCTCATCTCTCAAATGCACTAATTAAAACATCGAATATTCTTATGTAAAAAGTACTAATTATAAAAATAAAATGTTAATAACCCTTGTGCCAGTATGCGGGAAATCGAATTAGTCGAGTAAATATTTTTTGAGATCATTGTAAGTGTACTGAAAGTATGTACTGAGTTCCATCAGCAGATCGAACTGAGGGAAGGGGAGAGATTTGTGTCCAGCCACGTCTCACCTATCTAACTCTATACTAAAGCCATAAAGTTAGTCAGTTGTTTACAATAATAATATTATAAACATTCCATCTCTATTGGAAATCTGTCTACTGTTTTCTAATTAGTTTAGCCAAGTTTACGTTATGTTGGTTCAGTTAGTTTGTTTTATGTAATATTTGACTGTAGAATCGACTGAATTATACTTTACATGTATCATCCTAAACATACTAGTTTTGTCCATCCCTATAATACTTATTTATTTCTAAGACTTCTCTCTATCAGATGTTACCAGAGTGGTGGTAGAATTATATCTGTCCCTTCTTTGGGACGCAACACTTTCAAGGGGTGATACTTGAGACACAACTATAGGCCGTTCCACTCTCAAATTACAGTACAAGCTCTTATGGAGCATTACCATATCTTTCCAACCCATTGGTTTCTTCGTTAGCGCTGTCCTTTTTTCTAACAAGTGGAGTTGCCATTTTGTATCTTAAATTGGAACGTCATTATTTCTATGAAATAAGAATGGAATATTAATGAAGATACATTTATGCATCTTGTGAAATCAATTTAAACCACCATAGATGTTTTTAAATAACTTTTTTTTTTTCAAAATATTAAAATATGCATTGTGACAAAGTTTCATGAGGTTTTAAATGTGCCACGTCATAAGTCTAGTTAAAATTGTATGGAAAAGCCAGTAATTTTATGGTGGCTGTTATAATAGTTATGAACAACGTCTGCAAAGTCTGAAAGGAATATATTTTATACAATGCTAAAAAATAATAATTAAAACGTTTCGCAACACAAACACAAATTTGAAAAATACAAAGTGGATGAGATGGTGAAGGCGGTGGATTGAAAAGTCATTCGTTTGCCTCCGTATCATTGTGAACTTAAGCCTATAGAGATGGTGGGGGCTCAGGTAAAAACATTTTATTAAAATGATCAATGCTAGTTTTAAGGTTAAAGATATGAAGTCCTTAATATCTGCCACGAATAAAAAGGTTTCTGTAGAAAACTGGTTCAATTATATAAATCACGTCAACAAAATTGAAAATGACATGTGAAAAACAGACCAGCCGCATGATGACGAGGAGCAATTTTTAATAAGACTAACTTAATCATCTTCATCGTCCCCAGTGTCATCTCCTCCAAACATAAGTCCACCACTCACTCTCAAAACTTTGAGCTACCTGGGCCATCAACTAAAAACTACTTCACAATTGATGGAGCCACTGGGACAGCGATGAAGCATAAATGTATTTTCTAGGTTTAAACTAATGTGGTATTTACTATACATGGAAAATTTAAATGTACCTTGAATATATCTTAGAATCCTCCCTCCTTTATAATTACCAGTATTTTAGTTTATAAAACTATTGTATATTAATTTTTTATTATTATGATTATTGAGTTGTAGCTTTTACTATATTAAAGATTAATTATGTAGGCCTAATTATTTATAAAAGTTCACACACATTCACATGAAAACAGGGAATGCTTTTTTTTATAAACCTATGTACTTGTGAAGTTCACCTTTGAAAGGATTATTATTATTATTATTATTATTATTAGCACAGCGTCTTACTACCCGTTCGGGTTATACGCACTTACGCTAATGTGTAATGGTAGAGTGATTGTGAGATGAAATGAAGGACCTACAGTTTAACGTGGAATCCGAACCACGGTGGAGTCCTGGCATTCCTCACATTCACAAGATGTCTTGTCAGAGGTGAAGGAAGGGTTTGGTATTCAGATAAATTTGAAAGGCTTAGATCTCCAACCTATTCATTGTAGGTGACAGTGTACAGTGTATAATAAAAGTGGCATTAATATGTTAATAAACAGAATAATATACAATTCTTCGAACCGTTGCGCCTAACTGGGCGTGTTCAAAAACAAAACAAAAATTAATAATAATAAATAAAAATTAGCAAAAGTTAGAGTTTGCTGAGTGAGTAAAAAGAGCAAAGAAAAACTGGGCAAAACCTAACTGAAGCCCAGCACACGCAATAAGAACTATTGCGGGACTCGTCCCCACGGTCACCCTCACTAATATAAGTCATTAATCAAGAACGTGACTACACCTCTGGTTTGATTACTAGACAACTTATTTTAGTTGCAGTATCCTACCTAAGGATGAACGTGTAAAAGATAGGTACAAACATTATAGTCAAGAGATTTTTATTAAGATTCAACAATTTATTAAAAGCAATAGCCTCAAGAAAGATAGAGTATACAACATATGCAATCTAGCGTCATGACCTCATAGGAAGGGTGCAGAACGTATAAGAGAATAGCCCCGCTAATAAAACTTGGTTAAGCCGAAACAACAATAACTGACTCTTGACAATAACCTTAGTATGAATGTCAATGTTCAACATAACAGTATAAAGTTATTTCTTAACAGTCATCTTTCATCTCTCCTTCCCGTAAACGGGGAAAATATACAAAATCCCAAATTACAGAAAGTTAAAGTTGACGTTATTCAGATAAACCCATATTAGCTCGCCAACACTTAACAAATATCTACCCAACACTTAGTCGTTATGGCGGCTATCATTAACCTCTTATACGCGCTGATGGCGCCTAATACTCTAAGTTCAAGAGAGAACGATTAAAGTTAAATATGAACAGAGCAATTCAATAAACGGAATCTAATGACATTATATTTCAATAAGCAAAAGACAAAACCTAACATCTAACATGGAGTAATATAAACTACATTTGCTAGACAAATGCTTCCCAGTAAGAGAGTAAAGCTTAAGTCCCTTATGCTCAGAGAAAACGTATAGTACTCAAAAAATACTTATATCGCCAGATATTCTACTTTTGCCCAACTCTTAAACTTAATACTCAAAATAAACATTATGGGCAAAGTTTAAAGTTAAGGCCTATCAATATTAAAAATAATTACAAGTGACAAAGATATATTATTGAAACGATATCATGTTTCCTTTTTTGTCAAAAGTTCGTTAATATCAGAAATAAATACACGTCCAAAAGATATCTTATTGAAAAGACATAATATTTTAGTTCATTAAAGTTCAAAGCTTAAGTCCACAATACTTGACATCAATTATACGTACAATGTTTATAGAGAGTTTTTTGAAGATTTGAAATAATTATTAAGAGCTGAAAGTGAATTTTGAACAATAAAATTATGCCGAAAAGGAATTTATCTTACATGGTTAATGTCCGAAGTCGTAGCTACTACAAGCTACTTCCAAAGCCAGTCCCAGAGTGGCCCTTAACACACCCGATCACACTTTTATATAGAAAGCACAGTTCACAGCACATGGACGAAGGGAAGACGAGGGGGGTAAAACCAAAGAATATAATGAGTCGTGGAATGTTCTACGAGCGTCTAGACGGCAGACTTGGGCATAGGTGGAGTGTTTCTTCTTTCTCGCTGAAGATCTTTGCTGCGGGAAAGTCGTTGCAGAATGTTGGAATAGGCGCGGTCCTCAGTATACTGGGATCAGTCGTGTTGTTCGGATGAAAGAGTTCTGATGGGCCGTTCGTGCTTGTAGTCGTGTAGCCGGGCCGGCCGCTGATAGTGTCGGTATAATAGATAAGTTGATTGTCTTTGTTTGGTTTAGGGTAGCTTGTGCCTAACAATGCTACATCTTGACAGCCCAAACTTCAAATTGATTGCCATAGCGTGTATAGAGTCTGTATAATTTGCTACGTTTGAATGTAAAAGTTGTCCATCTGTTTCGAGTGGGTGAGATCTGGCAGCTGCGCGCTCCATAAGACCCGTACTGCAGAGTAAGAGTGGAACGGATTAAAGATATATTCCGCCAAATGTACTAACTAAAGCGTTACGTCAAATGTATTAACTAAAAATCATTAATGCGTCTTTTGTCAAACAAACTAATTAATAACCCTAGTGCCAAGTGTACTTATTGAAAAAGTGAAAGTAGGTTAACTTTTAAGATGATCGGTGGAGCACTTTAAACGCTTTGAAAGCTGATCGTGATCCCTGTTTAGAGCAGAGGTTGTCTTAAAATGTCGGAGGGAAACAGATGATAAACTTTCATTATAAATAATGTGACGAGGTGTAAAGGAGGTAGGTGTGGAAGGGAAAATCGGGAGAGAAAATAAATGAGAGTACCGCACGTATTTTGCGCTACTTTATTTTTAATCAATACTAAGAACCAAATCTTAGATGTGCAAAGAAAATAAAAATAAATTTACAGTATACGATGAAAGAGTTTCAAAAAATATAAAAGGGGAAATATCAATTTAGTGTTTACCATATAATAGAGATTTATCTAATTTATAATATTTGAAATAATGCAACTATTTATAAATGTATGCTATGTACCCCATTCTCATGTTTAAACATCTTTAAAAAATCATGATACAATATTACTATATTAATAATAGTGCTTAAAGATTTGTTGATATAAATGTGGTCACTAGCTAGCATTAAAAATCAACCAAAAAATCTATTAACTAGGCCTAAATAAGACAAATTTGGACAGTTGAGAATGCGTTAGTTTCTAAGTGACCTATTGGGTGAATAGTAAAATAAATTATGATGAAAGCCAACAATTCTATGGTATCTAGACAACTATTTCCGTTTCCCGTCCTTCATAGCGGAAAAAACCACTTAAACCCTCCTACCAGGCCTGCGGGGAGGATTCCGTAGGGAAACCTGTTCACTATTTTCAAACCTCCATACCTCCACCCCACCCCTCCCCTCCCCCACCAAATTATTGCCTTCACCAGTACCTCCTGGTTTTAGTAGTAGCTGTAGAAGTAAATAGTAATTATAATTGTACAGTAATAAATCACAAGGGGAAAACCCCTCCATACTGTATCTCATTGAGATTGAAAACTGGACCTCTTCATCAGCTATACACTAAACAAGACGAGACTAAAGCCTTTGTCCACGTGCCCATCTTGTGCGGGGGAGCTATATCATACAAACTTTTATGTGAGACTATGTTTCAAAGATAATAAACAATTTTTTTACACGTTAGTGGCCGAATGGTCTAAGACATAACTCTCTTTCTAGTCTGGCCTGCTTATGATATGGATATACAGATTTGAATCCCGATCGCGTATACTAATGGTGGCTTTTTAAAAATGGTTTCCAACCTTCCGTTCATACAAATGCGAATAGATTACCTTTATAATGCTTCCTTACTCATCTCTATCCTATAATAGTAATTATCATTATGCTTATAACCTGAACAGGTAGTAAGATGCAGTATTAGAAAAAATAATTAATTGATTGTTTGCGGTCCCCCACAAGTTTTTACTGTTTAATGGATATCTTCAGCGCTATATATTTTATTTATTTTATTATTTATACAATGGAATTAGGAACTCAAAGGTTCATTGTCGCACTTACAAAAATACTCCACCTATCCTGATCTTGAGCTAGTTATATTCAGTCCACCTCATTACACCCTACCCCTATCTTGAGATAATTTTATACAGTCCAACTCATTACATCCTATCCCTATCTTTATCTAGTTTTATACAGTATACCTCGTTACATCCTATCCCTATCTTGAGCTAGTTCTATACAGTCCACCTCATTACACCCTACCCCTATCTTGAGATAATTTTATACAGTCCAACTCATTACATCCTATCCCTATCTTGATCTAGTTTTATACAGTATACCTCGTTACATCCTATCCCTATCTTGAGCTAGTTCTATACAGTCCACCTCATTACACCCTACCCCTATCTTGAGATAATTTTATACAGTCCAACTCATTACATCCTATCCCTATCTTGATCTAGTTTTATACAGTATACCTCGTTACATCCTATCCCTATCTTGAGCTAGTTCTATACAGTCCACCTCATTACACCCTACCCCTATCTTGAGATAATTTTATACAGTCCAACTCATTACATCCTATCCCTATCTTGATCTAGTTTTATACAGTATACCTCGTTACATCCTATCCCTATCTTGAGCTAGTTCTATACAGTCCACCTCATTACACCCTACCCCTATCTTGAGATAATTTTATACAGTCCAACTCATTACATCCTATCCCTATCTTGAGCTAGTTCTATACAGTCCAACTCATTACATCCTATCCCTATCTTGAGCTAATTGTATACAGTATACCTTTTTACATCCTATCCTTACCTTGAACTAGTTCTATACAGTCCAACTCATTACATCCTATCCCTATCTTGAGCTAATTTTATACAGTATACCTCGTTACATCCTATCCCTATCAAGAGATAATTTTATACAGTCCAACTCATTACACACTATCTATTTCAGGTCCATTCTAATGTCGTCTTTCCATCTGCTCCTCTAGGCCTTCTCAATGGGTTATGAATCAATTGAGCGCAGTAGTAATTGAGCTCAGGCCATAAGTAGTAAGTAGCATTTATGCGCATGAACTTGGATACAAATATATATATATATTTTTTTTTAAAGTTTTTTTTTTTCATTGGGAATGTTTGTTAGGTTAGATTAGGATATTTTAGATCAAGTTAAGTCTTGAAGTAAGGTTAAGTTAAGTTAGTTATCTTTGGCAAAGAGTACCAAGCTTCCCCTATTCCTTTCGATAATTTAAGAACTTTAAAAATAGCCCCAAATATAATTTGAATACAATAAGAACTGTAGCTTTAGGCAGACTAGACTGCTGATAGTGGTTAGAAAGAGGTTTGAATCTTGGTCACGTGTAATAAGGGTGGTTTTCCAAAGTGGTTACACTTCCTATAATTAATATAACACCCTAACCCCTAAAATAATTAGCGTAATTAGTACATAAGCATGTGACCCAAACGGGTAGTAAGACGCGGAATAAAAAATATGACTCTATGAAAATGTTTAGAGTGTAGGTATAATTCGTGGTCAGGAAACCCAAATCAACTTTTTAATGTACTTGTGGGTTCGGTGAATACAAGCCAAGCCAGGGAGCATGACATTCCTCTTATATTCATCGTATCCCAGTCCATATTCTAAAATGTTACTACCATGTTCTCAAATACTACTACCATGTTCTCAAATACTACTACCATGTTCTCAAATACCACTACCATATTCTCAATATACTAATATCATGTTCTAAAATGCTACTACCATGTTCTCAAATACTAATACCATGTTCTCAAATACCACTACCATGTTCTCAAATGCTACTACCATGTCCTCGAATGCTACTACCCTAGCACTCAAATACTACTACCATGTTCTCAAATACCACTACCATTTTCTCAAATACCACTACCATGTTCTCAAATACCACTACCATATTCTCAAATACTAATACCATGTTCTCAAATACTATTACCATGTTCTCAAATACCACTACCATGTTCTCAAATGCTAATATCATGTTCTCAAATGCTACTACCATGTTCTAAAATGTTACTACCATGTTCTCAAATACCACTACCATGTTCTCAAATATCACTACCATGTTCTCAAATACTAATACCATGTTCCAAATACTATTACCATTTTCTCAAATACCACTACCATGTTCTCAAATGCTAATATCATGTTCTCAAATGCTACTACCATGTTCTCAAATGCTACTACCATGTTCTCAAATACTACTACAATGTTCTCAAATGCTACTACCATGTTCTCAAATACTACTACCATGTTCTCAAATACTACTACCATGTTCTCAAATGCTACTACCATGTCCTCAAATGCTACTACCTTGCACTCAAATACTACTACCATGTTCTCAAATGATACTACCATGTTCTCAAATGCTACTACCATGTCCTCAAATGCTACTACCTTGCACTCAAATACTAATATCATGTTCTAAAATGCTACTACCATGTTCTCAAATACTAATACCATGTTCTCAAATACCACTACCATGTTCTCAAATTCAACTAGCATGTTCTCAAATACTACAACCATGTTCTCGAATACCACTACCATGTTCTCAAATACCACTACCATGCCCTCAAATACCACTACCATGTTCTCAAATACCACTACCATGTTCTCAAATACCACTACCATGTTCTCAAATACCACTACAATGTTCTAAAATACTACTACCATGTTCTCAAATACCACTACCATGTTCTCAAATACTACTACCATGTCCTCAAATACTACTATCATGTTCTCAAATTCCACTACCATGTTCTCAAATACTACCACCATGTTCTCAAATACCACTACCATGTTCTCAAATACTACTACCATGTTCTCAAATATTACTACCATGTCCTCAAATGCTACTACCATGTCCTCAAATGCTACTACCTTGCACTCAAATACTACTACCATGTTCTTAAATACTACTACCATGTTCTCAAATACTACTACCATGTTCTCAAATACTACTACCATGTCCTCAAATGCTACTACCATGTCCTCAAATGCTACTACCTTGCACTCAAATACTACTACCATGTTCTCAAATACTACTACCATGTTCTCAAATACTACTACCATGTTCTCAAATGCTACTACCATGTTCTCAAATACTACTACCATGTTCTCAAATACTACTACCATGTTCTCAAATACTACGACCATGTTCTCAAATACTACTACTATGTTCTCAAATTCTACTACCATGTTCTCAAATACTATTACCATGTTCTCAAATACTATTACCATGTTCTCAAATGTTACTACCATGTTCTAAAATGCTACTATCATGTTATAAAATGCTACTATCATGTTCTCAAATGCTACTACCATGTTCTCAAATGCTACTACCATGTTCTCAAATACTACTACCATGTTTTCATATGTTACTACCATGTTCTAAAATGCTACTATCATGTTATAAAATGCTACTATCATGTTCTCAAATGCTACTATTTTAGGCTTGCTTTCAAATGCTACACATTCTGGGTATATTTCTCCTCCTCAACTTTCCAATGTCTTAATCCAGTTTTGGACCAAATGTATTTCTAAGCACTTTAGAACTGCTTAAATCTATTATAGTCATGTAAGGAAAGAGCCCACATTTCACAACCTTAAAGAACAACTGGTAAAACTATTGTTTTGTATATCTTTTATATGATAAATAGGGAAATATAATCATCGACGCTGCATTGACCAATAATTTAGTAACGACAATTGTGAGAGAAATAAAAGACCCACGCAGCGAAATGCGGCCGATAATCCGTCTATACCATTTCTAAACTTTGTCTCAGTGATATATCATTTTTACTTTAGTAAACCTAGCGTTTAAACAATAATTTTAAATGTATTTACAAAATGCTATTGTTCAATCAATGAAAAGCTATTATTTGAGAATATACCATTAAATTTAATGGCGTATTTTGTAATAAGTTGAATTGAAATGAAAATTGGGGATAATTTGTCTCCAAGCTTTAGCATACCATAAACATAAACACGAAATTACTCCTTCATAATTATCTAGCTTTAAAACTTTAATTCTACGTTTCCAACATTCAAATTTTTTATGTCCAAACTTTGTGACTTTAATGTGAAAGTCAACATTCTGTATGATCACCTTGCCTCTTACGTGTATTTAATTGTGCAGCCAGTTTTAGAATGAGTGTTGCATATTGTGTTAAATGAGATTATATTTTATTTACCTAATGAGATTGTGGAATAGTTTATCAAAAGATTACTTCTATTTCTCTATGGATTAATCTTTTAGTTTGTTTCATAAGAGGGAAAATTGAGCGTCTTACTGAACTTTCAGGATATCCAAAAGTGATAAAATCTAAAGAAATCGTATTAAGAAATTGAATACTAAAACAATTCACAAGATTTTTCTTGGATAAAGGCTGGGCCAATCATATTTTTAATTACCAATGTGGGAAATTACCTCCATTGTACCCAGCCGGGATTCAAATCTCATTTAGAGCTTTACACATAATGTGTCACCAGATATTACAACACTCTGGGACAATGTATTGTACATAACCTTTCACCCTAAGCTGTCCCTCTAAGAGTCTAAATTTGTTCATAAATAAAATATCTAACTAAGGTAAACACAGATCTGGAAAACTGGGAGACCCATAAAACACAGAGATTTTCTTATTTTTAGGAAAAAACTGGTAAAACACAAGAAATTTAAAAAGACACTGAAAAGATAATTGAATATTAATTTTCAATATTGAAATGCAAAGTAAAAGGTAGTTATTTGCATATAAGGTTGAAGCCAACTGCAGAAATAAGCATGTTGATTCTAATAAATATCTTATATCCTCCCCACATATATTTTCCTTCTTGAAACATGGGGCTATGGAACAATTTTTTAAATTACCCCATAAAGAGCAAACCATCTTGTTATAAACACCAATGAAATTACTTAGCAACGCTCATTTTATGAAAAATCAATGTCGTTATTCTATTTGTCTTTCAATAAATTGCCGAGAAAGATGTTTTGACCTAATAGAGTAGAAATAACAGTAAAATAGAGAAAATTATGAATTAAAAAACTTCAAGGCATATATGCAAACCAAACATATTCATTATCATCAAGGCACTCAATCCTAAGTCTCGTCTACAAAGTCAATAAGCTCCGTGTCCGTTTAGCACTTAGCTCCTTATTGCTCCTAAGCAATTTTAATCACCTCTACACAATCCGTATCCTTTATCACTTGAATTTGCCAAAAGGTGATAAAGTTAGAAACTTGGTCCATTAAAACACTTCAAAAGGAAATCGTCTACATCAAAGAGCAAGCAGATAATACTCAGCTAATTAATAGAGAAAAACGAAAAAACAACCGTTTAGGAGAAAGCATTCAAGTCAGGTTTTCAACAAAGAATTTTCTAAGTGTTGTCACTTACAACCTCTTTCACCATAGAGGGGGTAAAGTTTTATATATACAGCTCAAACGCGTGTGTATATATATATACAGCTCAAACGCGCGTGTATATATATTCAAAAGCAAGTTAGGGGAAAAATTAGTCATTACTAATGAACCGTTACCCAGGGGACCCCCGACTGTACTAAACTTACATCCTTTATCTTGGAGGCTCTTTCAATGTCCCGATGAGATGAAGTGATAGTGATTATGAGGGTGTGGAACCAGTGGAAACACTTAAACATGACTGATGACTAATTAACTAAGCCCTGATGACGATTGAGATAATTCCCTTTTCGGGGAAATTATTCCCGAGAGTCGAGACCCCAAGGTGTTATGCCAGGTGCACTGACCACTGTACCACGCATGAATGTTTAGTGTGATCAATGCCGGTAACTTCTGTTAGTGTGTAATATATAGCTGGATATAGATGTATAATAACTATTATAAGTATTTATAGGCTGAACGTTTTCTGAGAATTAGCTATCGCCCAGGAAACTGTATCTGAGATACCACGCTTCTCGGAGTTTTTATATTTTCAAAGAAATGATTTTGAAATAGCTTTACGCGATAATACATAATTTAATTTTGTGTAGGTTTTCATATAGTAATGTATTCTTTCACTGCCGTTGATGTTTTCATTTAGATGATCACATACTTACCAAACATTGATTGGTCCTCCGTATCTATTCATAAGGACTAGTCCTTAGAACTTTAAAGGTCATACAACATATACATAATGATGGAGACAAGGACTTATTGATCAGGACTCTGCAGACAGAGCAATATGTTTATGTAGTGTCGGACGCTTACGGACTACAGAACATGGACTAATAACCTTTCGGCTTCAGAGTTTGTAAACAGGGCTTGAGGTTGTGTGATCATGAAGTTTCCTTAAGGGTATAAAGTTAGTTAGATATAATACTTTTAAAGTGTTAATAAAAATAGTAATTCCTTCCGGTAAACAATGAAAACATTTGGAGTTTTGTACTAAGACATTAGTGTCCATCCTGATAACTTATATTTATTTATCTATTGACCCCTCGAAGAAAGAAGTCTATTGTAGTCGTCAAAAATATTGGACTCTAGATTTTGATAAATGTCGACGTTTCACTACACCCTGAAACCAAAAAAGGGGTTTCCACGATGCCAACCGTCTGTACCTCAGACAAGAGCCGAAACCATTTCACAGATTGGGCTAAAAATTGGTATTTAGGGTTTTTATGAGGTCTCTACGAAGGTTTTTTTGAATATTTGATTCATCTATAAGATTAAGGGTAGCTTATTAAGGGGAAACAATAGAAAAAAAAAATCGATTTTCTCAAATTTATCTCTAACTATCTTCCATTCTAAACCAAGTATAAATTTTCTATTAAAATGACTTTGAGCAAACATTTTATATTTTGGTAATATCTCAACAACTATTTGAGAACCGAAATAACTTATTATTGAAAATATTTAGTACCAGTACTATTAAATATAAAAGTCTCTTGTTCAAAATTTATTTTTATAAATTCAATAGTTTCTGAGCTCTAAGCCAATATATAGAATTCTATTCAAGTCCTTAGAAATGAAATCAATTGTTAAGTTCTTTGGTAAACAAAGATACTCCTATTTACTCAATGTTCCTGCAACATTGTATTTTATTTCATTTATGATCTTTGATGGAATGTTTCACAAATCTTACGAGATTTTAATATATGTCCACTCCAATATTAGAGGGAGAGAAAGTCTGTATGGTGCACCGTACCATCTATTTAACTCACGGCACACCAAAGAAGGCGATACAATTTTTGAAGCCCTCCATCAGAATTTTAAGTAGAAATACTATAATTTAAAAAAAATACATATTATATATTGGCTTTGAAAGTTAAATAGCTAAAATTCTATTCATAAAAACATAATTAGTTATTGTAAGGAACAATATATATCCTAATTGATAAAAATAGAAATCAATTGAAAGAGAAAAATAACACAGAAAATTAAGTTATTGATATACATTATAAAGACAATATAATTAAGTTTACTTGTCATAAAGAGTATATGGGCTATTTAGCAAAATTGTTAATAAAACAAGAATTCAAGTAAAATAATTGATTGTGATCAAGGATTAGAGATTATGCATTGAGTCTAAGAATTGTGATAAAAGAGAAATTTTTTAATAAAAGTTAAAATGTAATACTTGACATTATAAAAACACATTAAAAATGTGAGTCAGAAAACACATATATAACCAAAAACAAAAAACATATTAAAATACATATATTAAAGACATGAGTTAAAGTAAAAGATGAAGTGTATAATACTAATAACAAGACAATAAAATTATAATTAAAACAAAAGTTAATTGAGTTATTTGAGAATTGATGCCTATCCTTTGATACAAGTTTATAAGTTTGCTTATTCTTATATTTCAGGAGGTTAAAATATGACAATTCAATAAACTATAAATATTTTAAGAAACAGGTGTTAAATAACGTGAGATAATATTAGATGAAACAGATAATACAGTGTAATAAAATAGATAAGTTAACTTTACAAAAGTGGGATCATAAAAATATAAAGAGGTTAAATGAAAGTTGAGATCTATTCTTATCTGAAAGTTTTAAATGCCCTTGTTCCTTGTAATTATGGAGTGAAATAATCCCTGAATCCTGAAATATAAGAATAAGCAAACTTATAAACTTTTATCAAAGGATAGGCATCAATTCTCAAATAACTCAATTAACTTTTGTTTTAATTATAATTTTATTGTCTTGTTATCAGTATTATACACTTCATCTTTTACTTTAACTCAAGTCTTTAATATACGTATTTTAATATGTTTTGGTTTTTGGTTGTAGGCCTATATGTGTTTTCTGACTCACATTTTTAATGTGTTTTTATAATTTCAAGTATTACATTTTAACTTTTATTCTTAGACTCAATCCATAATCTCTAATCCTTGATCACAATCAATGATTTTACTTGAATTCTTGTTTTATTAACAATTTTGCTAAATAGCCCATATACTCTTTATGACAAGTAAACTTAATTATATTATCTTTATAATTTATATCAATAACTTAATTATCTGTCTTATTTTTATCTTTCAATTGATTTCTATTTTTATCAATTAGGATAAAACTATATTATTAATAACTGTGTGCTTATAAAAATAATGTTTTTGATGGATTTCATAAGATGTTTATATTCACACCTACATCTTTTTCTCCTTTTATTTTCGATCTTCCCCAAAACTCCCTCGGCACACCTGCTGACCATTTGCGCCACATCACTGTGCCGTGGCACACCGGTTGAAAGACAATTTTTTATTTTATTTTTATTTTTTATACAAGAAAACAAATTATTCATTATATCTTAGCTTACATTATTTCACTTTGAGTAAGGTATTTTATCTTATTTAACTACATGCTAAAATTTTTAAATAATACAAAAACATATTTAGGGTTTTATATATTATATCATTCAATCTTGATTTGAAATTACTCAAAATCACATAGGATAGTTTGTTTCTTAGCAGTACCATATTGCATACATATTAATTTTTTATTTTATAATTTAGTAGCTAACCTTAGTCCAGTTTGTCGATGTATTTATTTAGTTTATTTCTATGTCCCTTGTCAACCCATTTACGTCACTTTTCCAAGTTTCGTTCACATACATCCTTCCTTCCTTTGACCTTTCAACTTTCACTCTGATGAGCTCGCCCATTTCAACGAAGGGGGAGTACTTTTTATTTATATAAACAGACAACAAGGATAACAGACAAAAGAGATCCTTAGCAAAATATCCACTCCTCTCTGGCCTGAAAACTAAAACTCTTGTAAGCTATTTTATTTTTTGAAGCAAGAATAAATAAAATTGAATTTGTTCCCCGTAATAAAATATATATATATATATATTTAAATTTAATACCTAAACATTCTCATACATTTTCTGGCGTTAAAATTTAAAATCTATGTTTTAAATTAATTTTTATTCGCTTAATATGTACTTTCTATACGTACCGGTCATATCAATAGCCAACATTTTTATTAATAATGGGTTCATTGACATGACTAATTAATATAAGGGATAAAGATTAGAAGATTGATTTTGAGAAATCACATTAAAATTAGCAATGAAAGAGGTTGGGAAAATCATAGTGAAAAATTACTTGAATGAAACTCGAACTCCAACCTTCCCAAAAACGGAAATTTAACGTCTCAGATCACTCGATAAATTAATGTCATGGGTTATGATACACGGCTTACACACCAGTCTAACTCAGGAAAATACGCCTAACACTGCCAACATAGCCGTTGGTCCTAAATTGGCAGTTTACTAATTGGATAGCAATACTTATACAATTAGTGAGTATATTCGTCAGTACCACCTGGATTCGAACTTAGTTAAGTTAGACTTTTATTTGTTTACCCTTGCAGTTAAATACAAGCATGCATTTGTTGTCTAGGCTATGTGGTAACACAAAACCAATACAATAGTGAGCTACCAGCTTAGATGAACTCATGGTCTAAGGCGTAACTCTCATGTTAGACTATTCAGCCGATGACAGGTAGATCGGGGTTCGAATCTCTATCAAGTGAATTTAGAGGGTTTTTTCCAGAACGGTTTTACACCCTCCTTATACTCAAATGAGAATAAATTTAATATATATTCGACCTTACTGATTCTTAACTTATTAGCTTAGGCCTAATCAGTAAAAATATATGAAACTTGAATAGTTAGTAAGACGCGGTGCTGAACAATTGAAAATAGTGAGCTCATAATTATGCATACTCAAACTTTTATGTCAGATGACGACCTTGACACAACCTAGATTCGAAACAAAGGCCGTCCATCATATGTCTGACGGGAAAACCATAAGCGACCCTGAGCATATTATTCATTGTGTACCACGTATTAATACCCGTAAAGGTCATACGATTACTTATAATAATATGGCAGGGATGATAAAGATAGAGCATGAAGGGAAATGTGCCCACATTTTCTTAAAGGAAGAGTGTACATACATTTAGGAAAACTCACCTTTTCTACACCCGGTCGGGATGACGTAACTGTCACTGTAAAATCTAAACTAGATGAGTCTGATGCCTTATCCCACGTGTCCACTGATGCGGGCTTGAGCAGAGTCAATGTCCTAAACATTTTATACACTGATGAACCCGATTCAGTGACCGAATGGTCTAAGGCGTTACTCTCGTGTTAGACTGGCCTGCTAATTACGGGGAGATTGGAGTTCGAATCCCACTCGGTTCTATAGGTTTGTTTTTTTCCCTAAATGGTTTAAAACTCTCATTTCACGCAAATGTAGCTATATTACCTCTATTATTATTATTATTATTATTATTATTATTATTATTTTTATTATTAGCACCGCGTCTTACTACCCTTTCGGGTTATACGAACTTACGCTAATGTGTAATGGTAGGGTGATTGTGAGATGAAATGAAGGACCTACAGTTTAACGTGGGATCCGAACCATGGTGGAGACCTGGCATTCCTCACATTCACAAGATGTCTTGCAGAGGTGAAGGAAGGGTTTGGTAATCAGATAAATCTGTGCCGGGACCGAGGATTGAACCCCGGCCGCTGGCATAGAAGTCTGACACCTTACCCCTAGACCGCCAGGTCACCTATATTACCTCTAAAATGATCCATTTTTCATCCCTACCTTATTAGAGAAGTATCATATTACATGCGTACAATCTTAACAGGTATAAAGACGCGACGATGAAAAAATAAATACATACAGTTTCAATTTAAGCTATGGGACAACTCTTGATTTTGATAGCATACATTTACACAAATTACATAACACGAGATAAAAAATTGACTAAGTACTCTTAATTTAGCTTGAATGGTAGCACCCCTTAGCTCAATGGATTAGACTATGGCCCTATCTTATAATCAATACCATAGTAGATTAATGCAAGGTTAGCTTGCTACTTTACATAGTTAGTGAAGGGTACATTAAATTGTTAGATCAATATAAAAACTATGACACTTTTTAGATATATAAACTACGCGATTACTACTGAAAACTACGATTTCATTGTTTTGTTTCTTTCTAGGCAAATACAATTTTTTAACGGCTCTAATTTCCCGTTTTGTGATATTTTCTGTTGCACTTTTCACTCTCCTTTACAAACTTCTATAGCTATATCACATTTTTATAATGCTTTAACCTGCACCGGTGTCGGGGAGTTAAGGAGGAGCGTAATTACTGAATGGGTGCCGTGATGACATCGTTTCTTTTAAATGGTTTAACAATATCTCGCCCACACACATTTCTTAAACCATCAAACTCATTTAATACATTATTTCGTTTAGTATATTCATGAAGCGGATGATTTTGATGACTTGTTTTAAAATAAAACTTCCTTCCGATGACTGTCCACATCGTTAATATTTCCATAAATTAATTAGAAGTTGAAAATTTTCCCGTGTTTGCGATGCGACCACCGAAGTCTATTTTATAGACATTGCGTGGTTTGCGATTACAAAAGTTTCCTCAACTTTTGTTTGCTTAACATGTATTCATACACACATACACACACACACACACAGAGTCATACATATGCACACACATAAAGGTGTCCCTAAAATCCCTGCTTCTTTTGGTGGAAGGAAAGCTTTTCAAACAAATTTCTTAGTGACGTGATATGTATAATTTTTAATACAAATTATAAGTATTTACAGTTTGTTACAGTTATCTTTATGATCAATATTTACTTTTCAGACCAATAATCCAGCATGGATATACACAAACGCATTTTTCCAGTAACAGGCTGCATTAAACGAATGCAATTAATTGATTTTAGGGAAATAGGTTTAAGAAAATCTCACAGGCTTGGTCTTATAGAAATTACAACCTTTGGGTTGGTGTATATATTTAAAAGAAATGGAGTTTCATAAAATCATAGGTGAATCGCAGACATATTTAAAATTAGTCATATCTCCGAGATCGCGTAAGGGAGGTGGTTCGTTAACCCCTGAAAACGGGTTTGTAGATGGGATACGAAATACAACTTACCTATTTAATAGTTACAGTAAAACCGAAGAGGCACACACGGAAAGGAAAAATCATAGGGTGACCTGCCGGTCTAGGGGTAAAGTGTCGGACTGCTGTGCTGGGGTCTGGGGCTCAATCCTCGGTCTCAGCAAAGATTTTTCTGATTGTAAAACCCTTGCTTCACCTCTGACAAGACGTGTATTAATCACATCTTGTGAATGTGGGGAATGCCAGGCCTCTACCGTAGTTCAGATTCCACGTTAAACTGTAGGTCCTCCATTTCATCTCACAATCACCCTACCATTACACATTAGCGTAAGTGCGTATAACTCGAACGGGTAGTAAGACGCGGTGCTAATAGTAATATTAATAATAATAATAATAATAATAAAAGTTTTCAGTTTTTGTGTTGTTTTTGAGTTTGAGAATGTATTTTGAATAAAAATATACATACAATACTGTCATTAGTGACTACTTTTGAATTACAAACCTGCTTCTGTGGCTACATAGTCTAAGGCTTCACTATCTAGTTAGCCTAAACTACCAATGACAGGGAGATTGGTGTTCGAATTCCAGTCGGGTGTAATGAGAGTGATTTTTCCAAAATATCTTTCCACTCTCCCTCCATACAAATCTGGATGTACTTCTTATAAATTCAGCCTTCTTCATTCTTAGTACATTAGTGTAATTAGTACATAAGCGTATGGCCTGAATTGGGAGTAAGACGCAATGCTAAGAAAAATTCACCAAATTACGTAAGAAATGTTGGGACACCTATTTAATGACACTTTTGTTAAATAATGGAGTAATATCCTCAGTAACTATCTACCAATTGAACCGTTCCCCAAATATTCTGTTACCACACTCTTTGTTAGAGGGAAGACATATGACCACATACTCATCTGATTTTAACAGAATATACATATGTAAAATATTATTTTGATTCTCTAGAATCTAGAACGATCAGTAAGTTACACGCTTTTTCTCGCCTCATAATGTTGTTTAATAAAGAAACTGTACTTTTTTTTTGACATGGATGTTTGCTTTAGGAAAATTAATATTAATACTCTGCAAGGGTGTTGAAATTCTTTTTTTTTTTAACAAGACTTTGTTCACGTTATAATTGAGTTTCCACACGGCAAAGAAATACTTATCTGTACATTTTTTGCTTAAAATTGTTTTGTTTTGATGGTATTTGAGAATCAAATTGTGGAAGATCCCAAACCAAATATAATTATTAAGGTATCAAAACTCTAACTATAATAGTTAGATACATTATAATTATTGTTTATACAATTAAATAAAGGCTTATTACCAATATGTAAAGTGGGGATGATTAGATATCTATAGAACTATATATGTTGTAAACTAGTATGGAGGGCATTTTAGTTTTAGACTATTTGTATTTTTTATTGCCACCCTTATGGGCTATGAACATTTTAACTACGTTACTTTGATATGAATGAAGAAGGTTTAGTTTAGAATAAATGTAACCGCTCTTGCGTATAAGGATAGTAGAGGACCATTTAGTAAAATCCTTCCATACAGCCAACCATGATTCATAGCTATACCTAGCGATAACCGGATCACCGGAGGACCAGACTAGGTTAGCCTGACAATTAATTTATGCAGCCATCGATACTTAAATACTCGTTTGTTATAATATTTGAGACAGTTGTTAACTGTTTAAAATTATTTTTATTACAGGTATTATAAGATAGAAGAATTGAACATCGGATAGCTTAAAAACTATCACCATTGATAATGACCACTTATCTCTAGTAGCAGTAGAATTATTAATAATAATAGTAATAATGGGGTGTCTGTGATCAATTAATTTGTAGGGGGACGTTCTTAATTTGCATAAGGATTTTTTATGTTTGACTCTCAGTAAACATTGATAAAATCTTTTCCTTAGGTAAAACGGATTTTGACCCCACTCGTCAAAAGAAAACGTTAGAAAATACTGAACATACTCTCCCCCCCTTCCCCTCAAAGTCCTTTACACAATTTAAGGGCGTTTTTTTTCTAGACAAGTTTGTGATAAGATTAGCTGGTACTAATGAACCTTTGCTCAGGGGATGCCCGAATGTATTAATTGTACACCCTTTCTTTTGAGGTTCATTTTGTGTCCCGATGATATGAGGGGGTGGTGATAGTGATTATGATGAGGTGAAGCCAATTAAGATCTTAACCTTACTGAGGCCTAATTAGCTAACTACTTGTTATCATGGGAATTAATCCTGGTTTCGTGAAAAATCCCCAGGCAGCAGCCGGGATATAAACCCGGGACCTTTGGGTCATCAGCAAGGGGCTCTGACCACCATTCCACGAGGTCGGTTTTCTCCAATATGTATATAAACATACACAGAAATACAGTATTTGATATGCTGCCAATCCAATTTAATGTTCTCTTTTTCTATATAAAAATGAATCAACTTTATTTCCTGAAATAAATCCAATGGCGTGTAGAGACAAATGTAAACAATTTTGTGTCTACTGCAACATAAATCCTTGGCAAAACGCCGTGATTTCGAATCTTCCACAGGAAAATCCTCGCTGTATTGAATAAGTGAAAAGCCTTGTAACTTCCCTTTTGATACCAAAGCACAAAAAATATAATTTTAAACTCATAGCTTGCGGCAGAATAAATAATGGTAGATTCGCAAAATACTTGGACACAGTTTATTATATTTGTTTACAATTTGTACTTTTTAAAGTAACTTTACAATGCTGGTTACAAAAAGTTCTAGACTTTTTAGTTGTGCATTTTATGTAGGTAGTCCGACACCTTGGCTCAGTCAGTAGCATGTTTGCCTGCTGAGTTAGGGGTCCCGGGTTAAATTCCCGACATGTCCGAAAATGTATTATTGATAAAAATATGGGTTTACACTTTCACATTAATAAATTAACGGCCGGAGACTGCATTTTGTGCTTCTCCTAGTCTTAAAATAAATTACAAGGCATGTGAAGCTACGACAGCCCTAGCCAGTTGGTAGTGGAAAAAACTGACCCAGGCCACAGGCTGGAAACAGTAATGGATGTAAAATTTCGTCTAACTACCTGTACGGGCTGTAGGTATATTTGCACCATTGGGTCAGGGATGAGGAAGTTAGAACGCAAACTAAGCGTGACAGCTTAAACCATTTGATCACCAAAAAGAACGGGTATTTTAATAACTAAAGTCTTGAGTCGTACTAAACGTTATATTGCAAATATTAAATGAAAGTTTTAATATAATGACTGGTAGTTTGTTAGTAAGGAAATTTGAGTAAATACAATTAATTTTTTGTGATCAAAAATGCCAATATTTGGATGTATTATTAGTATTATTTTCTAAATACGATCTATTAAAAGTAACAGCTGCAGATGATATGACTTGACGTATGAATACGTGAGAGTAGCTCCAGTATATTTTTTATGTGGCGAATAAGGCTCCTACTATGAAAATTGCATTGAAAACAATGATGTAAGGCGTGAGCTCGGCGAATTTTTTGCACGAGTAAAAATCTTATTTTTTTATGAACGTTTTAACAAAACGTAGATTAATAGCAGTTGATAAAATAAATATTTCCCGCATTGTCGGACACGCTGATTCGAAGTTAACCCATCTATATTGATTTTCCGGTGTCGGATAGATCGATACTGGTTCGAATCTCAACCAAATTGACACGCTGGTAAAATAAAAATAAATATTTATTTTATGATATATTGATTGATTCTATTTTGAGGTTAATAAAACCAAAATGTTTTAGCGACATAGGTCAATAATAATAGTGGAAGATAACTTTTTGAAAATATTGCTGTTATAACTATGTTTAGAATAACCATGGATAGGAACTTATTCGGGTGATTTGGGATACCTACTCTAGATGTAGTAGACCATGACTCGATTCTTAAAGGTCTTAAATAGTTAAGTGATTATGTATACTATAAGCCAGACCTGTTACTAATTTACAAAACAATTTGATTCTCGTGGTGGACTGGTTTCCTTGTGGTGGAGATATCAGAGGTAGATTCTGATCGGGTGTATTCGGTTATGTTTTAATAACTAGTTTTATACGTTTCCTTCTCTCAAATGCAGGTACATTTCCTCTAAAAGTATAACTTCTTCGCCCCTGTTCCATTTACGTTGTTAATGTTTGTGTACAATACTAACGGGTACCAAGTGCGGGTGAAAATAATAATAATAATAATAACAAAACTCCATGGTGTGAGCCCTCAAGCAAGCTATACAAACCGAGCAGCCATTGCCGTTAGTGATGATATTTCCAACATATGTGAGTAGAGGGTGTCATGTGATCAGCATTACTAGCCCTCCAGCCATTAATGTAGGGGTTTTATAAACCAGAGCTGCTATTTATTTATTCAAGTAACTCCGCATTGGTTATCACGAGGTTGGGTTTGTTCCCGTTCCAGACCAAATGTTCACAGATATATTTTGGGAGCACCGGGGGTCGAACCCTGTACATTCCGATCTGTAGTCAGGAACTCTGACCACTAAACCACAGTTACAGTAATAATATTAGTAATGAGACACCCAATCAAGATTCGAAACCTGATATCCCCACCACCAGCAAACCAGTCTAACCCTAGAGCTACGACGCGTACGTACATAATAATAATAATTATTATAATAATAAAATAATAATAATTATTGCCATTATTATTCCTATAATTATTAAAATCACTAAACATCTTGACACTGAGACTAAATGTTTAAGGGGAGGCTCATGCTACGGCTATCCGTATTTTCTACACTAGTTAAATTGTGATGAGAAAGGTAGAATTTAGAGGAAACGTACCGTTATTTGAGCTGATGGAGAGTGGAAGACTATTCAAGAAAGTAACCGGTCGGGATACGAACCTTCCCACTAACGACAAACTCGTCTTGACGAACGTTACATATCGACTGATATTTTATCCAAACCTCTGTGTTTAGAAAGATCTCGTTGAGTATCCCAGTACTGAAGGAATGATAAAGATAAAATATTAATTATTTTTAATCACTTTAATTGAAATGACTTTGATGCAGGAATATATCTATATATTTTTACCCTCTTGTAATTTCCAAGCAGACGACGATGATCACGAGGGTAAATATCATAGTAATCAGTCCAGGCGACAGCTTACCCCCTTCTCCCTTAGTGAATCCTCCCCCCCCCCTCCCCCACCAATTGTACCCTCACATCGCTTTACACGCGAGGATTTATACGAGAGAAGTTGCCCGCCAACAAAGTAATAATAATTGACGACCCGGGTCAGTAACTCCACTTTGTCCTCAATTGAACACGACCCCGAGCTAGAGCAAGGGGGAGGGGAGAGAACTTCGGTTGTGATCGTAGGGATTGGGTGTGAGGGGTGTGGGGGGAACCGGGTTGATGGGGGACGGTAGTTCTGCGTCTCCGTGATGCCTGGTTAGGTTAGGGGGAAAGCGGGGAGATTTCCAGCTAAGGCGAGGAGGGGATACCCACCGCTAGTCATTTCGACATGCAGATTAGAAGTGATTTGGCACTCCGTGCCATGGCGTTCCGTTTTTATTTTCCTTCTTTCCAAACTCTTCTCTTTTTTTCATCCCTTTTATGCCACCTTTGTTCCCAAACGTTTAGGTTGACATGAAAATGGATGTTGTACTGAATTTTGTTCAAATAATTCAACGCTTTAAAATCATAAAACTATTTTACACATCAGTATATAACATTTTTTTCATAAACATGTGAATGTTTTACTCCAATTTAGTAATATTTAATATTAAAAATGTGTTTACACATACGCATTTATACACATATTAAAAACACACACATGCATATATATAATAAATATTTATGTGTGCGTGGGTCTGTGAAAAACATTTTGAAAAATTAAACATATATATATACTCGGCAGTGCTGCGAAGCACTTTGTTATTTTTATAAGTGTGGTCACAGGTGTAAGTAATTCTTAATTTGTGTATGTGTGTTGTATATGTATGTATGTATGTATATATGTGGTTATTTATGTGTGTATGTGTGTATGTATGTGGTTATTTATGTGTGTATGTATATATGTGTGTATGTATGTATGTATGTATGTATGTGTGTATGTATGTGGTTATTTATGTGTGTATGTATGTGTGTATGTATGTATGTGGTTATTTATGTGTGTATGTATATATGTGTGTATGTATGTATGTATGTATGTATGTGGTTATTTATGTGTGTATGTGTGTATGTATGTATGTATGTATGTATGCATGTTTGTGTGTGTGTATGTATGTATGTGTGTATGTATGTATGTGTGTATGTATGTATGTGTGTATGTATGTATGTGTGTATATATGTGTATGTATGTATGTGAGTATGTATGTGGTTATTTATGTATGGTTATTTATTTATGTTCGCATGTATGTATGTATGTGGTTATTTATGTATGGTTATTTATTTATGTTCGCATGTATGTATGTATGTGGTTATTTATGTGTGTATGTATGTATGTATGTGTGTATGTGTTTATGTATGTAAGTATTTTGTGTACTACATTGAATAACACCATCATTTCAGCAAGTCATATATTTTTCTTCGTAAATTGGTACTAATTTTTGGTCAAAGCATTTGCAGGCCAGACAAACCCATTCCGCATGACGGATCTGATCCGCGTGATGTAGTTTGGCCACCCCTAGTCAGAGCTGCTACTCTCGAAGTAGACTAGACTGCCGACAGCTCGGGATCAATACCGGTTTGGGTGTACTGAGGGTGGTTTTCCTCAAATGCTTTTCCCCTATTCTTCCACGCAAATGCGGTTACATCTCCTATAAATTCAACTTATCTCATCTCTTACACTTTTGAGTGTTCATTAAATATGCGTATAGCCAGAATGTGTACCAACATGAGGTGGCAAAAAAAAAAATGTTATAAAAACTTATATTGTATTCTGAGTTAATTACAATATTTAAAAACACTTCATGACCTCCAGCGTTGTGAGGGTATTTTTACCGCTCTACCTATGCTCGCTACCCATTTGAAATTTAAATTTGGCTACGACTATATATATATACATACAAACACAAACTTTTTTTTTACTTTACTTCTATAATTTATGTCTATTTTGATATCCAGTCGGTTATAACATTCATCAATTTTGTTGACAAACTCTCTCATGGAAAGTTTGCTCTTGTGCTTAATTAATGTAGGGGCATCGACGACGCGTGGCTCAAGGGTCTAACCAAGCTTAAAGAGAAGGAGAGGGGGTATTAAGAACCCTAAGCGGGGAATAAGAGAATTGGGATAGAGGGAGTAGGATTATTTGACAGGGTTAATTGTTCTCATGAGGGTTTATAGGGGGGGGGGG
>CABEEJ010000946.1:0-49295 GCA_901482245.1 Timema douglasi | reverse complement strand
GGGGGGGGGGGGGGAGCGAGGCGGTCACGCTCATGAAGGAGTTTTTGTGTTTGAATCGTGGTCCCGCTGACAAAATGTCACTTGACATGTCTGCTCTTTAATGTGTCATCGAGACGAGCTTTCGATTCTAGACCTTGAACTTGTCACAATGATAGCTGGATCCATATACTGGTGACGTCATAGTCCTTCAAAAAATGTATCTAGTAAATATCTAAAAAAAAATAATCAGAATATTGAATCACTGACATGAGAACATTATTTTATTACCTTATGTATTTATCGTGCGTGTTCTTAACAACCTGATAACAGATAAGATAAGCTAACTACCTACAACCTCACGTAGTTTTTGGACAGATGTACAGCCAAATTATCATAGGAGTTCCTTTTAGAAAACACAAACGTATTTTATTGCGGTTAATATTGATAACATTTTTCTATATTATTAGTGTTTTTACAGTTTTAGCTATTATCTATCAAAAGTGACAACTGAATAATTCATGACTTGACATATGAATACGTGAAAATCGATCTAGTAACTAATTTTACAGATATCAAATTTGGTTCATCTTATGTATATTGGACTGTACCTAAATTCCAACGTCATCATTATATTATTGGGAAAGGGGAAGAAACAATTTTAGCAAAGATGTGTTTTAGGTCCTGCTGGTACTCAAACCTTATACTCTTAACTCAATAGATAAACACATTAACGATTGAATAAAGGTGTTTAACATATCAAAACATTACTAATAAATGTAAACATCCTCTTTACACCTTATTTTAAAATTGTAGCACATAATCCGTTTGCATACTCTTTAATTAAAGTTTAAACTAATTGATATTTTATAGCTTGGTTTATTTGATTAATTTACTTACCTATTCACATTATACACAAATATTATCTTAATATAATGACAGTAATGTTTCTAAAAGTAACTTGTTCTTTCATCCCAAACAGAAGAACAAGACCGAACTGACCGAGGCAAACACAGACGAGTTGTCCCTGTGACTGTTACATTGCTTCCCTCCTCCCCCTCAACCCACCAACAGTACTTACCTACTCAACTCTTCTTTATTTAAAAATAAGATTAATTAATTTAGGTACAAGAGGAGTACCCTTAATTTAATATGGGCATTTTTGGATTATATTTTATAAACAATTAAAAATAATCACTTATCATAAATCTGCTAATAATAGGCTTAAAATGTTATAACACTTTATTACTAAAGTCTATTATAATATATAATACCCAGAATTATATTTTCTAGCATTATATATTTAAAATATATACAAAATATAATATTTTTTTTATTTTAAATCGGGAAAGTTATCCAAAATTTAGATTATTACATTGGGATTTTTTTTAAAATTATTTTGAATAGTGATCATTGTTTAAGATTGTTAAATTCAAACTATGATGGTATTAGCTTGATAATCTAGTTTTTTCATTAAGTTCTAAGCAATTACGTTCTAAAATTTGTTGCAGTATCATTATGCTCTTATATATATAAAATTTATTTATTACAGGTATTAAACGTGCACCTTCTGACCCAACTAAATATATCTGAATACGACTTATAAACTAACTTAAATCTAAAACAGACACAACATCCAGCCCCCAGCCGTTAATTCATCACTGTGAAAGGGCCCACATTTCACCAATGGTATAATTTTTTGGCCAGTCTTAAGAAATATAACGCCATCTCTTTTTTTGATAATGACTAGTAATTTTATATATATATATACATATACATATACATATATATATATATATATACATTAATGGTTATACTGAAGTATTAAATACTTTTGCAAAAATAGAATATTTAAATAATTTTTTGTTTGGTGAAAACATAAAAATATTCCCGCTTCCTTGTATTACTTTGTGAATTAAAATGGCTTTTGATATTTATAAACATTATTCTAGTTGCTCTACCTATAATTATTGTGTGCTCATTAATTATAAAATATTCATATCATATTGATACATTTAAAAGGTTTATTATATATTATGATGTTATAAAAGCTCTATTTTGGTGAGGTGTACAGTATAACGACTTTAATCATACACATTTGTTAAGTAAAGGTTATTGAGTTTAAGTTAAAATATTATTTCTATATCTGTTACTTCTAAGCGAAATACATGTATAGTTCTGAAAACTGACACGACATGTATTAAGTAAATATGATACATTTGCCATCTAGTAAAAAAATAAAATATTTAAATGAAAAAGACTATCGGGAAGCAATGGCCTTCTTTGCCTTAGCTCTTTAGTTAGTATTTTTGCATTCCCCTTTAGTAGAATTTTGTACTCTTTTCGTTAAATCTAGTTTGGTTTTGGCCAGTTGAACACATTTGGATTTTAAAATTCTCATAGCGCCTTACATAGTATTTTTAAAGTTATAAATTAAAATCTTCAACAAGGTTTTTACTATACTTAAGATTATCTTATGCGCACAGCGTAAAACGGATTTAAAGTTAATCCAATGTGGAAATATGCAATTGTAAGCCTATAGTTGTATAAGGATCGCTTTAATTTTTGATATGAGATGTGAATTATCATTATTATTGCATGAAATTCATATTAGGATCATCAACATAATAATGGTTTATTACCAATTGATAAAAACAACGGATTAATTAGGAATTGTGTTCAGGCAGAACATGCCTATTTTAAACATAGTAAGTAAATAACTAGCGTTTCACTTAAAAAACTATAATAAAAACATAAATATTCCAAAAAATATGTTTTATATGAAAGTAAGAAGCAGAATCCACATTAGAAGAAGCTTAATTGCAATGTATGTACTGTATTTTGTGATTAGAATAATGTATTTATCAACAACAAACACATTTAAATGATTATTTATTAGAAATATTTTATTCAAATTTGTGTATTTAAAACAAGGCCTATAACTAATAAATAGTAAATTAATGAAAATATAAGAATTAAATTTAATTTTTCAAAGTAATATTTTTTTTTTTTTTTTTTTTTTTTTTANTTTTAAATTCATTTACACAAGACGATATTATTTTACCAGCCCCTTAAAGTGGGATAGAAGAGACTTTTAGTTAAAGGTGGTCTAAGCATTTATGAAGTTGCTATAGCAAAGCACAATTTTGGTCAAAATATATTAAATTTTACCTCAACGGATAAACTTAGTTACATTTTTCACACATATTAATCTGAAAAGTTCTTGAATATAGATCATGGCCAAACTTGTATTTGACCAGCGCATCTATCTTAGCTTAAAATTTCTTCTCAAATTATGCGATATCCACGACAAATATTAAATAACTGCTCATATTAAAAAGTGTATAGTATCATTTTAAACATATATACTTAATATTTAAATTTAAAAAATACACTGGAATCGAACTCAGAAAATTGGATCTGATCACTAAACTATCCAGGATTCGTCCCTTCCTCAGGGATATTATTCTGTCATATTTTAAGGTAGAGTCTTTGATGGACGTGTGGAATGGTCAGCTACATATGGATGATCAATTAAGATCGTGAGCTATTAGATACCAAAGCCATCAGTGACCCAGGAGGACTTTTTATTCTTCTGTGCAGGTGTCATTTTTCAATTTAAATATTATGATATTTAGATGAGGCTATAACCGTACCTAGAAATTATAATAGCTTAGATATTTAATTCACTATATCTACATAGGCTATATTTTATTAATTTTTTCCAAAATGGATTTTTTCTATATACACTTTAGATACCTGGACATTATCTTTCATTCTATTTCCATCGTTGTGTAATCAATAGTAATAGCAATCATGCCATCCCTCCCAATATTCGTGAGTCAACATAACCACAATTGTGTTAATGTGAGCTAGTTATAGAATGGTTAATTTAAAGTGTGTGGTTCGGGTTTTAAAGAAGTGTGTGATCATGGTCAGATGCGTTCCTGGGTCCCGTGTGCGACTACGTGATCGCCCCCGTGGCGCGTTACGCGGGCGTCTGGCAGATCCCGGTGCTGACAACGGGCGCCGTGGGCCCGGAGAGCTTCCTCAACAAACACGATTACCCGACGTTGACGCGCATCATGGGTTCGAGCACGTTGGTCGCTGACGCTCTCCGTCACATTATCCAAAAGTTCGATTGGCAGGTGGTGGGCCTCATCTTCCACAACAACCCTCCGTCCTCATCTAAAGGGCACTCTATGTGCTACTTCATGCTCCACGCCTTCTTCATGGCCTTGAACAAGACCCAATTTAACAACACGCCCGAGCACCACAGTTTCGACCAGGTCAGCTATGGCAGGACGGAATACCTGGGGCTACTCAGGATCATGGCCAAGAAAGCCAGGAGTAAGTTTTGCCAGCGACAGCATGCATCAGGGAAACATAGTCGTGTGACACATAACCTCATTTTACATATAATATACTGAGACACAGTGGAAGAATACAAATAATTATTTGACGAGTTTGAAACTTCCACTAACAGTTTTTCATAACCAAACTATTTTTCCTCAACCACTAGAATCAAGAACATTGCGAAAAATTACAAGGCAGGCTTTCCCCGTTGATATTTTCCTCTCTTGCTCTACAAAACCTTTGTTGGAGGGAAATACAGCTGTAGTTATTTTACAACGTTTAAAATCGATATCAAAAATTTAACTATATTCTAATTAATATGATTATATTTAACACAGTTTTGCACAGAACTTGTAAAGCTTGCCATGAAAGATGGTCGTTTGGCCAGTCCATCTATCAAATTATTAATTTATTTTCCAAAAGTTGTCAGCAATATTAATAACGATTGTTTTCAATTGATCTTTGGGCAAGATATATATATTAAAAATAATCACTAGAACTAATATTTTGTTATTGAATTAAATTTTGGATGCGATTTAATAAAAATAATTACAAGATCATGTCTTATTTTTAATGACCAAGTGTTGACAAAGTTAAAAGAAACCCGTTTAACCAATATGAATTTATATGCTCACTTTAACTGAAAACATATTGTTCAAGTTAAGTATGAATTTGTAGATCAAAATTTAAGAGGAAATGTGACAAATGACTTAATCCTTGATATGTTTTACTTGTAAACATTTAACCTTAAAATTGAACTCTTCACATTTATTATTCAGTGATCTATAAACATATTGTAGGTATATCAAAATGTCGATTTTTTAAAAATATAATTTGATGTCTCTGCATCAAGAAACTTAAAAAATCAAAAAATCGGAAAATTTTACAATCTGGCGATCTGTTCCACAAACCCTAGGAAAGTTTTATCAAAGTAAATAATATTTATTTTGGATGCCAATTTGTACATTATCTCCATATTTAATAAAATACACACATATATTTAAATGTGAAATGTGAAATTTTCAGTTTAAGAGTTTTTTTTATGGTTAACAGCATGAATTTTTTAAATATTATTATTATTATTATTATTATTATCAATGCATAATTAATATTAACATAGTCATCATATGATAATAGTCCTTAATTTCTTACAGGAAATGTGTATAGCTATTAAATTTATTTTCTTACAATGTTCTATAGGCATCAACAAATTGTTTATTTTTAAAATAAAAAAGATTATTCAACCCTCATAACATCAAAAATATTTAAATCTATAAATTTAATATTAATTTTTATAAAAACAAATTTTAAAGTAAAGAGCCTAGTTGTGGCAGAATTGGGGGTAAGTGGACGTTTATAAGATAGGTTATTAAATTTGAGATTCAGGATTCGAAGACTAATTAAGATCCAAATTCATAAAAGATGTATACGAATATGACGAATTAAGAAGAAACCTTAAAGTAATTTCCATCCATAGAATTAAAAAAAAGTGTATAGCTAATTACTTATTGTGAGGAGTTTATTTCTACGCTTTGAATATTAAATTTTACTCAAGTCTTTTTTCATACTATATAGTGTACATACAATACGTACAGTACATATATATTTTTTCATATTCAAAAATGATGAATTAAAATTTAATTTGAAAACTAACCTATTTAAAATGAAACCAACTTGAAAGGTAAAGTACCTTTTTACCTAGTTTTATAAGAACTTTACCAAACCCGTCCTTCACCTCTGACAAGACATCTTGTGAATGTGAGGAATGCCAGGCCTCCACCGTGGTTCGGATTCCACGTTAAACTGTAGGTCCTCCATTTCATCTCACAATCACCCTACCATTACACATTAGCGTAAGTGCGTATAACCCGAACGGGTAGTAAGACGCGTTGCTAATAATAATAATATTAATATAAGAACTTGGTGTGATATTCACTAATACACACCTAACCATTTTCTTTAAGTATGAAAACTTTAGGGTACCTTTTATTATCTATCATAAAATATATTTCATTTATAGTTTTATGATAAATAGGGAAATTAAATAATGGGAAAGCCAAGCTGAAGCTACAATTTATCAGATTAAATTTTAAAATTTTAGGTTTTTTTCTCATTAGTTCAAATGTGACACATAATACAAAATGATCGTAAAATATAATTTTGAACTAAAACATTTATTTATATATTTCAACAAAGATATAAATGATTTTCTTATTTAAATAAGTGGTCCTTGAAACTCATATATTGAAAGGAAGTTTAAAGTTTTAGTTATGACTTGACCATACGCAAATAGAGTTTGTTTTCATCTTCTTCGTGTAACATTTTATATACTTTTTTTGTTGTTGCATATAATAGATTTAAAGTAAGCACTAATGCATGTTTGAGTGTTTTTATCGCTTCATATTATTGTTTTATTTGTTACTCTTGCATCTCTTAATTGCTTTTGCCACGGTATAGTGTGAGTGCGTAGTTAATTTAGACTAACAGTGGGGTTTAATTGCCATAAACTGTGATAAATGTTTCACACCACGTTCTGCTTTTAGCTCAATCGTTTATATGTTGTCTCGCATAAACATACTGCGAATATTTACAAAGGGATGAGATAATAATTAAAAAAATATTACGTCCCATTTAAAACCTAATTTAGTAACTACTTGTTTTAATGAAAATGTACTCGTATTAAATGTAAACAGATTCATTTAATATTATTTTTTACATTTATAAGTGGATACATTTATGTACTATATTTTGTAAAATATTTTTTTATAATACTGATCATTTTGAAAATAATAAAATAAGATGAGCATCTTAAACCTTTCAAAAGAGAACGTCTATCTATGTCTTCTCATTAGTAAAAAGTTTTATCACCCAACACATTTTAGTTTTTCTTAAGTTAAGACTGGTTGAAACAAAATTTTTATAATACAAAGTACATGTAAAACACAAAAAATTGAATCATTTTATCTGACACAATTTTACTAAATAATTTATTTGATGAAAACTTAAATATAGTATTATTATTATTATTATTATTATTATAATTAATACATTGTGCAAGACTGGTTATAAACATATACTATTGATAAACTGAAATAGCGATTATTACTGATGAGTTTGCAGTTGAATGAAATTCTATAATACATGATTGAACTTAACTCCAAATATCTTTTATGGTTTGTTCATATTAGCTCTGCTTTATCTAATAAACATGAATGCTAATAGGTTCGAAAAAATAGTAGGATTTGGGTAGGAGGAAAATTCTGGTAGTTACAAACTTTGTTTGCGGCCAACATTGATAACATTTTATGATATTATTATTGTTATTTTATAGGTATTGATAATATCTATTAAAAGTGACATCTGTAGAATATATTCTTTAAGATATACTTACGTCAAATTGAATCCAATAACTTTTCCTAATTGGTAGATAATATAATTTGTAAGATAATTGGAATATTTTCCACCCCTGCATGACCACGCCAAAGACACATTTTTCATTGTAGAGTAAACTCTGTGAGATTGGCAACTATAGGTCCAGGCAGCGAATCTCGGCTCTGCAAACATTTTTCCAAATATAGCACACCATTTTATTAGACAATATCTTAATGTGCTACACAGTAACATATTGCTTTTTTTAAATTAATTATTTTTTTGTTTTTGAAACTGTTGACGCACTAGTTCTATTTTGTTAGTGTATTGTAGTTGTGTTGAACGTACATGTACTAGACGAATAACCAACATGCACGAACTAGTGTTCTGCTTTTCTTGGTTTTCTCCCCAGGTGCCGTGAGAAGCCCGGCCAAATGTCACGGTAAGTGTCGGCTTTGTCTCCTTCAATGTCACTCTGATTACTACCGTTATTGTCACTTTGTTTACTACCATTATTATCACTCGGTTTATTGCCATTTTGGTCGCTCTACTCAAGAGCATTATTGCATATATTTTGCCAACTTTATGATCACTCCGTCTACTGCCCTTATGATGACTCTTATTACTACTTGTACGATCCCTCTGATTACTTATTGTATGATCACTCTGATTACTACTTGTATGATCACTCTGATTACTTATTGTATGATCACTCTGATTACTACTTTGACTCTGATTACTACTTTTATGATCACTCTGTTTACTTCTTATATGATCACTCTGATTACTTCTTATATGATCACTATGATTACTTCTTATATGATCACTATGATTACTACTTGTATGATCACTCTGATTACTACTTTTATGATCACTCTGATTACTTCTTATATGATCACTATGATTACTACTTGTATGATCACTCTGATTACTTATTGTATGATCACTCTGATTACTACTTGTATGATCACTCTGATTACTTATTGTATGATCACTCTGATTACTACTTGTATGATCACTCTGATTATTAATTGTATGATCACTCTGATTACTAATTGTATGATCACTCTGATTACTTCTTATATGATCACTATGATTACTACTTGTATGATGACTCTGATTACTACTTTTATGATCACTCTGATTACTTATTGTATGATCACTCTGATTACTACTTGTATGATCACTCTGATTACCATCTTTATAATCACTCTGATTACTACAGTTATTATCACACTTATTATTATCCTTGTTATCAGTCCATTTACCACCATTATTTACTATAATTATATTAAATTCATATATTACCCTTACTGCCACACTCTCTTTCGATTACTAGCCTTAATATAACATTCTAATACTCTCATTTTAGCTCTTTACTAGCCTTGTTTCCACTCTATTAACTGGCTTTTTTTTTATAAATGTATTTATTAGACTTACCGTTACTGTGCTTACTACATTTAATTATGACTTTCTTTTCTGCCCTTACTTTCAATTTGTTCAACCTACTGGCATTAATGTCACTTCCTTTTCCTTATCGCCACTCTGCTTACTATACTAATTATCAATTGACTTATCAAAGTTTTAATCACTTATTTTGTTAACCTTTTTAAAATAATATTTAATAGTCTTATTATCCCTATTTATTGCCCTTTCTCTTTATAGCTTATATCTACTAACCTTCATATTAATGTTTCTTATTCTATAATATAAAATTGTTTGATATATTCAATTGTCATTATTTATCATACTTTTTATTATCACTAGCCTAGCCTTCATTACTGGTATCACTTTATTTTCTATCCTTTCTTATCACTCATTAGCTTCACTTAAAGTTTGTTAACTATACTTTTTATAAGTTTTGTGTTGTCAGTTATTTACGATACAGCTCACCGTCGGGATTCTTCATGTTTGGGTTTTAAATAGACGACTATCCAAGCCTAGTAAATTGTTATTTTGATTCATGTGAGGTCAAAATTTAGTCTTAATGTGATTAGAAATGTGCGCCTAAATGTCAGGTTTCAGTACACTTTGAAAATATAAATATCAATTTTGTAAGATAATGAAACAATTTATCCTATTCTACTAAGCGTATAATTTACTGTGTATTTATTGTGTTAATATTATGACAAATCTATCGATATTTTAACTGTAATATGCGTTTTATGTTCATGCTTCAAATACGAAATAATAGTAAATATTATCCCTTATAGTTTATTGTAATTAGGATATTGTTATTAGGAAAAACGTTTTAAAAATTGGTTACCATTAAATTACCCCTAATATAGGTTTTCCGCAGAAAAATCACTATATTTTGATAATCATATGAAACACTTTCTTCAAATATATATTTAGAACAAATATATTATATCCATTTAAAATAGTGATAATTTTGCTACCCCACCTCATCCAATATTAATATCTGCCAGGATAACTTAGTGGTTTGGCTAAATTGGCGATACATAATTTTTGGGTTCACAAATATTAATTTGTTGTTAGTTTAGATAGACACCAACTAGAATATACTGTGTCATCTTGGTAGAATAGGTTTAGTTTTAGAGATATCTAACAAAGGTCTTCGATTCTTTGAGTCTCCTGCAACCTAATATTCTGCCCGTTGAGCTAGCCTAGATGGCACGTCTTGTCTCTAAGAATATCAATCGCCCACATCGCGGCAGCTATAATTTGACTCTAGGATAAATAGACCCTTGAGTATTCTGGTGGGTCCGATTCCCCACGCGCTGCTTCCATTCATACACCACGTATATTCCCCCAGACTGAGCCTCGACCAGGCAGTGGTAGGTCACAAGGCACTAGAAGAAGGACCCATTACCTTGTGTATCTAGTCATCCCTATCAAGGCCGTAGCCAGCCAATAATTTTAGGGGGAATTGGGTGGGCACATCCTCCAATTACCGGAAGCTAGACAAAATTCTAAATGATGAACAGATCTAGGCGCTCTCTGAAGGGGTTGTTTTTCATGGAAAAATAATCCCTTAGCTGCCGAAGGCTTGAAAAATTTCTAAATATTAACACTTGTTAAAGCTATGTGAAATTTTTTGTACGGTAAAATAATCCCCAAAATGGCGAAGGCTGAGAAAATTTCAAAATATTTAACTCTTCTAGAAGCCCTCTGAACTGCTTTTTATGGTGACACAGTCCCCTAGTTTGTATTTGTATCTTAATTTTGATATGGTTTGAACCAGAAATAAAGCCATATATATTTTATTCATAAAATTTCGCGGGGGATTTGTACCCCCAAATCCTCCCCTTGCTACGGCTTGCTCCCTATTCTCGCTCATATACAAAATTCGGAGTTTGTATGCAACCTGTTGTACACCCAAGCTTGAACAGCTTCGGTTTCCAGGCGCTGTCACCGAAACTTTGAAGATTATTTAATGGTATTAACATAGTTTTCCGGATGTAAGAGAATGTTTTTTTTATTACATTTGGTTCAAACAAACTACATGTGCAGTTTGGGTTATGAGTTTTCAAACATTCTTTATACGTCCCAAAATATTATTTTCCCCCTATAAGTTAGTTACAGCTAGCAATAGTGGGTTTGCAAGTAGGCACAGCACTATCCAATAATAATAACTGTTATGTTGGCGTGTGACTGCTGCTATAATAACTGATGACAAAAGCGATTTTTATTACGTCAGGCTTGTTCAATTTTAGCAAGACAAAAGATGCCAAGCTTTGACAATAATTAAATATTCAATAATAAATAGTCAGTAAACTAGCATCAAACGATTTTTTTATGAAAACTAATATACTTTATTATTTGTCTTGTAAAACACTCCTCATATATCCATTTTGCACAACATCATTTTAGCCAATTTCTAAAAATCTCAAGTTTTTAATAATTATTCCTCAGTCAAGGGCTAGAGTAACAAATCATGATTTCTCCTAGAAGTACGTTCATATAACATATAAATATTAAGTTTTAACGAAATTCTTCAAACCATTTTGTCTATAGCCCCAAGCACAGACAGAAAGAGGGAGGAATAGATACAAAAGGAGGGGGTGGGGGAATATAATGGTGATACACACTTTTTGATCTTGGGGGCACATAGAACTTCAAGGTGCATCATAGTCTTAAGGTTGGAATTACTCACGTCTAGCCTTCAATACTTTTGCTAAATCAAAAATGAAAACTTGTGTCTATATGCCGTATGGTTTTGTGTTTGTCCCTACTCTACTTCTGACAAAACGGCGTAAGGTCACTGGTTTCATCTGGGTGCCCGGTAGCCAACCCTACTACAGAACTACCGGGCCACCGTAGGGACTTATATGGTTAGGATGGACCCCGAGCGGTAAGGGTTAGGATGGATGGTTCGTGGGGAGTGAGACTGGTGAGTTAGTCAGATCTAGTCAGATGCTAAACTACTACATGAGTCACTGGTTAGATCTCCTGTGTCGAGGGAGCAGGCACGATAACGGTCTCACAACCTGTTGGTAAACCCGCGATCAACCCTCCGGCGGGGTGAGCCACCAGATCACATTTTATATCGTCATTTCGTCAGACGTGCTAGATACCACCACACACGTACTCAGCATGCACCAAATTTTCTGCCTACTACTACTACTGTTTAAATTAGAAAACTTAACCTTTCAATTTCACAATAGATTTATTCAGTAGACATAAAGAATGGTTACATTTTACAAGTTTTACAAATAGGCAGAAAATGATAGCAAATTAATTCTCTTCTCAAGTTAAATATTCTTGAGTGATTACTTCATTACTTGCAGTGACCTGGGCAACACAGTGACCAGTCAAGAGGCAGTAGAATTTCTAAAAGGAGAGTAATATGAAAATTAGTTAAAGCAAATATAGAACAAATTTACAGTATAACATTTACACAGTCTCACTCGACAAGGTTTAGTGTTACTAATACGGTTGGATAGTTGGCTGGTGAATCCAGCTGGATGATGGCTAAGGGCCAGAAGTCATTAAAGTACTATGGCAGGACATTTTCCCTATTGGTACTACCATGCATTCAATAGTACATCAAAGTAATTTAGAACAATCACCAAATTTAAGAACTTATTAACTGGGTAAAACAAAATATAATTTGCGCGGGCCCAACTATGACAAACAGTCACTTTCCACGGGTTGCGCACCCAAACTAATACCTCTAATGAACATTGACTGCTTAGTCAAAACTTCACTGATTTACTACTGCACTGCGTAAGGCAGGAGAAAGAAACAGACTTCCTGGTGATAACCATCAATAACAAAGTACTGATGCACATGGCGTTTAGGGTGCCATGTACTATATTACCTTTTAAAGATTTATAGGAACTTGTGAGTTAGTGTACTTTAACCACACTAAAATTCACATTCTCCAAGTGAGAGGCACGGCCGTTAGGACCGTGTCTAAAAATACATTAAATGCACTCAGCATTTGACTTTAAGAGTCAGTAAAATTTTACATGTCCATCGGACAGAAAGGCGAAACATAGCCAAGGTGCTTTAGCATAACGAAGTTAGCTAGTTTTGAGTTAGCTACTTGGTCTAACAAAATAGAACAAAATTAATAATGCACTCAGCATTTGACTTTAAGAGTCCTTAACAGTTGACTTGTCGATCAGACAGACAGGAGAAATACTTCTAGCGTTAGCTAGTACTGAAGATAAAACAAATGTAATAAAGAGAAACATTTCTCCTAAAAAATTAAAAGGACTTCCAAATTACTATTTACAATATATTAAAGAAAATAAAAATAAAGTGTCTTCCTAATACATGCTTGTGGTTAAACGACCCCGGCTGGATACTGGTACCCTGGTTAAATTGTCCTGGTGTCCAGCTCGTTGATCCAGACGGTTGATTCAGCACCGTCGATGCTAGGGCGGTGAATCCGTCGCCACAAACTCCATGGTCCAGTTCTGGTGTCCAGCTCGTTGATCCAGACGGTTGATTCAGCACCGTCGATGCTAGGGCGGTGAATCCGTCGCCCCAAACTGCATGGTCCTTCTTGGTGTTTTCCTCGCCGGCAGCGCTTCGTCCTAGTTCCTGAGCTGATACTAGGTGTTGTCATAAATGTGCCCAAGGCGCTTCTCCTTATATAGTGACAATCAGATATGAACATTAAAAGGGAATGAATTACGAAGCAGAGGTAAAATAAGGGAGAACGAAAGAGAGGGGAAAGAGAAATAGAGTTTAGAAAATGATGAGCTTTTTCTGTCGACCACTAGAGGCGCATGGTCGCACTTGCGCGGTGGCCCAGTGCGTCTTTCACTTTGGTCCTTTCTTCTCAACTGCGTGAGCCGAAGTAGAACCACGTGGAGCAGCCATTATAGAAATTCTATTTTGTGAAATGAGTAAATTATATCTGAAGGCATCCTGTCCTTGGGTGAGTTTTATACTCATATATCCTGTATCATAATTCATTAGTTTTAATTTAGTTTTTGATTTTCCCTGTTTGTTTTACGAGAAGACATGATATAGAAGTATATTATTTAAATTATTTTAACAGCCACGTGGTTAGTTGTAAGTTTTGGGTAGATTTTTCTTTTAAATAATTAGGGCCCATATTCACAAATCTTATTCTTCATAATAATAATCTAATCTTCATAACTTTAATAAGATTAGTCTTGTTTTGTGATATCTAGAACCGCAATTGTAAATTAATTCTTTACAAATCCACGTGTTTTTGAATGTAGGCCAATACGCCGTTTTGTATTAGAGTACAACTTTGAGGTAGTTTATATTTTAATATCACCATACAGCCCCAACGTGGCACCCAATTACGCGAATATAGATAAATTGTTAGATTTTCCCGTTGTAGGTGATCAATCAACCTGATTGACACGCTACAAGCATGGCTTCCAACATTCAACAACAGTGTGTTATTCTCACACACAAACTTGCTGATCTGGATATTCACCAGCCAGGAAGGTCCATCGGTCGCACCGTGCCCGCTCGTCAACAGGGTGCAGGTTATATGAGCTATATGTTGCTCTAAACAGGAAGGCAACCCAATAATATTAACTTACAGGGAAATGTACAAGCGTGGATTAACCTCCTGACAGAATAAGCCTTAAAATAATTATGCTCTTACAGTATGTATTGATATTATAAATATATATATTATTTATACATACCTATAATTTATTTTAGCACCACATCTTACCACCCATTCGGATTACACTCTTTCTTGTATATAGTTTTTAATAATCTAAAACTAAGTCAATTTACTCTGTAAATGTTAAGTCGACATATAAATATTTATTTCCGAAATAGGATCCCTATAAAAATGAACATATGTTATATGCCGATTTTCTTGAGAATGGACATACTCGCAAGCTAGAATAAGTCAAAAGACATAATTTAACGTATTCGTACCTCAAGTAATGTGGTCGGTAGCTGTCACTTTTGATATATATTTTTAAAACCTATCAAATAACAATAAAAATTATATAGTAAAATGTTATCAATGCTGGACACAAAAATTAGGTTTGTATTTTATGAAAAGATCATAAATCGTCCCTTCGAAAATCAAGATATCTTTTAGCTTGATCTAAAATGACTAATATATATATATATATATATATATATTTAGATGAAGATTTATTACCACTTTCGAGATATATATATATATATATATATCTCGAAAGTGGTAATAAATTTATATATATATAAATTTATATATATATATATATATTTCTCTCGAAAGTGGTAATAAATTTCCATCTAAATAATAATTATTATTTATTGATAATAGTGTCTTGATTCAGGCATACAAGCTCTTTAAGAATTTGACAATATATCTATTTTTAATTTGTTTTGTATTGTTTTTAATATTCTAAATTTACTGTATTACTTAATTATATTATATCTAAATAAATAATTGTGGTCACCATTTTACTTTCAGTAAGTCATTTTTACTATATAAATTGTACAATATAAATAAATACTCTGACCTAAGGTAAATAAAATTATTTGATTTTCTTAAAAAAAAGGTGTTATTCCAGAATAAAATGTCAGTAAATAAATAAAAAACATTTTGTTAAAAATTGTAAAAAAAAACCTACTTAAATTTAAGTTACATAGTGACGTTGGTAAAAAAAATGACGGCAAAAATGTTGTTTCTCTATATTTTAATTATCTGATGTAGCCGTTTTTCGCACGGGAATCTTAAACGTAGCTTTGTTATTTTTAGTATAATATAAAAATAAACACAGGAAATAGAAACCAAAGCCTAAGTTATGTATAGTATCAATCCTTTATTGGTTTGGATTGTGATACAAAATGCGAAAGTAGGCTGACTAATACATAATGTCAAAACAGAGATAATATGATCTGAACATATTTTTAAAATATACATTTCTTTTGAAGAAAGTTCTAACTCCTCCATACACAAACTTTGAACTCTTTATTGTTGGTTTTAGTAAAAAAGAAGATTGTCAGAGCATAAATAATGCGTTGTTAAATTGTTGTAATTAGATGAAATAAAATTTATTTGATCATTTTTTTACTTCCCACTTTGGTGGCCGCAAGGTTTAAGGATCTACTATTGCAGTAGACTAGACTGCCCGTGACGAGGAAATCGGATTTGGATTATCGGTCGAGTGTAGTAAAGATGGTATTTCCAAAATGATTTTCAACTCTCCAACCACACAAATGCGGGTTCACTTCCTTCAAATATAACCTTCCTAGTGCTTAAAACCATTAGCGTATTTATTACAAAAGCGTACAATCCAAACGGGTACTAAATATTTATTTCTACCACACCTACCCCGTTGAACCTTTTTATCGATCCGCCCCATGTACCCTTTTATATCCATTTTGCCCTTTTTGCACTTTTTATTTATTTAACTTTTTAACCTTAAGTTATACTCTTTTTGTCCTTTTTCCCTTACTGCCCTCTTTATCCTTTTTCCCTTTTTAACACTTTTGGCCCTTTTGCGGCCTTTTTATTTTTCTTTACCTTTTTGAAATGCTGGTCATTTTTGGACGTTTTTGCAATTTTTGACCCTTTAGTCCTATTTTTGATTAGATTTACTTTCTACGGTTTTTACCATTTTTGGTATTTTTACCCTTTTAACCTATTTTTACATAATAACCCGACTTAATCCTGGATAAATATTTTAGAGTGAGTATTTTTTAAATTTTATATGGGTGTAAAAAGAGTAAAAATGGTAAAAAGGGGAAAAGGCTTAAAGGTAAAAACGTATTAATACATAAAAGCTATCATCTACCTGCTGTAGATACCAAACTCTTTTGGTTTACTCTCCATGGCCACTAAACTACATACACATTGCATGGATTGTAGTAATAAAGCTTTCTCGTAGCGTTAGTATTTCTTCATTTGTTTGGTTATTAATTATTTTAAAAAAATATGATCAAAACTTTAAAATGCTAGCTTCAATGTGCACATATTAGTGCACATGGGCTATTCATTTAAACATTTCAGCCATCTGCTTGTGGTAGATAGTACGCAACGCTCATAACATATACACAAACTCTTCATTTTATAAATATATAAACACTACCCAGATATAATTATACACCTTTGGTAACAATAAACCATTATAATAGTCCGTTAAAACTCTTTTATAACACATTGTATTTAGTGGGGGAAATATGTTGCCAGGACTAAATAATTTAAATTTGATGAAACTCGACTCGTCCACTGTTTGTGTTCTGCGGAAGAAAGTAAGCACATCAACTGGTATACCATCCGAAACATCAACTTGTCCACTCAAACCTGCATTGTTCAGTGCAAACGCTTATTAAGTATATACTGTATACCGTGAACCCACCTAACCGCAGCCCACTTATACTTAACCCTTGGGGAAATATTAAATATTACATTCAGTCATTTCACATGCATTATATTAAAATGAAATAGTAAAATATCACAACATTGGTATCACAGCTGGTCGTCCAAATTTATGTGTGTAAGTTAAATGTTTGAGGATAGATTCTTACATTCTACTTTGTTCCCAAACTTGACGACTGTGGTGTCTCCTCGAAACATGTCATGATAAGCATGTTGAATATATCGACCACCTCTATCTCTTGGACTGTTTTATTCCTGTTTGGACGGATGCATGTACCTTAAGCCTTATCTCAGCCTGGATTTATTTTAGAACCTTTACATATTTCCATTTGTTTGGGTGAGGAGTGTAAAATTGGGCGTTGTAGTGCCGGTGGAATGCCTCTGGTCCATTTTTTTTATCATTAGTGAGTCTAAAAGTGGTGTGGACCACATGCATGGAAGGAACAGGGCGTTGTCAATATAATTGTCGACCACGTAGTCGTAAAACTGTAAAACGTTGTCAAAAGGAGGAGTTTCCATTAAACTGATGAATACATCACCAACGTTTGTGGGAGGCAGATATGATAGCCCAAGATAAGCTTTGAGCCACTTGCCAGTTTCCGAATTGGCTTTATACTCCCGCAAGAACGTGCTGGAGGTCTGTATTTTTTCGGAACCAATATTGTCCTAAGTGAAATTTACATACAAATATGGAGCACTCGGAGAAAACTATTTTTAGAGCTAAATGTGCTGCATGTTCTAAGTCCATTTGGATTGCTTTCGGACTAAAATTAAAGTCCGCGAGCCGAGAGCAAGCAACACATTAAATAACACATTCGCACATATATTTCCTTACCTTTACCAGTTATAAAAAAATAAACCAGAAGAGAGTAGAGTTCGGAAATCTAACCCTGCACTGTATTAGCTGGCAAAAAGAGTTTTGGGGCATAAGTGGAAGTCCCATCAACGAACAACATTAATGAAGGGTCACACAGCGTAGTCATATTGTCATCAGTAGTAAATAATGCAATGTCATCGTGCACAAAACAATACCTTTCGGCATGAAGTGTAAGAATGTCATGTTTTTTACTCACCATCAACCCAGGGCGGGCTCATGCTATAAGGCATTTATGGGTAAAAGAAATTCCCTGTGTCTGTACACTGCTTGACGTAGATTCTGGACGTCTTTTAGCGTAACGTTTTAACTTACGCGTATCGTCCTTCGAATAATTTTGTTCGGGCGAGTGGTGATATCGTCGGGGCTTTAGCTTTGATCATTAACCGAATCTGTAACCGTGGAAAAACGTGATGTCAACAATTATAACCCCTAAAAAATTGAAAGAAAATTTCTAAGCTTAATTACTATTTTATCAGTATTATTTGGTTTTGTCAATGTCCCTCAAAACGCAATGAGACGACGAAAGCTCGATAGCTAGTTTTAAAAGTAGAGATTGACAAACAGAGAAAAATGAAGGCAAAAAAATTAAAATAAATGGTACGGGACTTTCTCGCACTATTGTTTAAATATGGAGATATTTACTCAAAATTCGTAATATAATATATACTAGTGAACCCGAGAACAAATAGTGATATATATATACGTAAAACATTTTCTACTCATGTTTTTAAATTTTGTAATTCTATTTTTTAAATTTAACGTCTTCATTTGTATATTTGGAGCAATAAGAAATATTGATATTTGTTCCCCAAGGATCAACACATTGTATTAAAATTTTGACTTCCGGTCTAGATTTTTCGACATTTTATTAGGGGTTGCACATCTTATGGTTATTGCGTTGATATTAAACATCACATTTATTCATTTTGACCAAAACTAGGTAAATATTGACTTTTGAATCTAAAATGATTGAGATAGATCATTGCTGTACAAACATTTTCCCTAAGAGGTTGAAAGAAAGAGAGCATACACTTTTTGAGAGACTTACTGATTTCTTACTCTATGGTATTAGAGAATTATTGCGTTAAGACTTAAGTAGTATCTCTTTACATCTAAAGCTCACAAAATTGTATTAATGTATTTGCTAATATCTCAGAAACGGTTGGTTTTATAAACATATATTTCATATAAGAGTTTGTATTTTTAATAGTACTACAATTTTGGAATAGTAAGTTATTTAGTATCTCAATTAGTAGTGGAGATACGGAAATTTCCGCTTCTATAAAGTGCCCTAAAAGTCATTCTCATGGGAAAATGAAAATAGCCAATTTATTTGTAATCTTAATCAACGCCTAGATACGAATTTTAATCAAAATTGTTAGAGCCGAATTTGAGAAAATCAACTTTTTTCTTTTCGCTTTTGATTAAACTACTCTTAATTTTGGGGTTATAATGACACAGAGACAGACGGCATTGCAAAGACAAATTTTTCGGGTCTGGGGGATCATGAGATGTCGATATAATCAACATTACAGATTAGATTTGTTTACGGTCACAATATTTTACCTTTAATTTTCGAAAAGTTAAAAAATATATATATTTGCGCATGGTTTGAAAGTTAGTGGTTTTATAAAAATAGGTTTCAAATAAAATGTGTGTATTATAATAAATCCACATATTTGCAATGATAAGTAATTTCACATCCAAAATAGTCTCGGAGATATGATAAAAAAAATCACAAATTTACCCATCAGATAGGAACTCTTAAAGTAGTTTTATTCCGAATTATTGAGAGTAGCCATTTGGTTTAGAATATTTATAAATGTTTTGAAATCAAATTTAATCAAAATCGTTAGAGCCGATTTTGAGAAAATCGACTTTTTCTCTTTTTGCGTTTTGCTGATCGGTAAAATAGTTTAGGCTCTAGTCGGAGGTACAGACAGACAAACAGACAGACATTCATAAACAACTTTTTCATATTAGAAGGGTCATGAAACGTCGATATTCATCAAAATCTTGAGTTGGATTTTTTTTCGATCACAATACTTTCTCTAGCTGTAAGATAGCGAGAAAGTAAAAAATTAGATGTTCCATGTGTTACAATAATTCAATGAACATCTACATACTTCGTCTTTCTCGATATTTGCGTTAGTCATCGGATTGTGGTTATGTGCATTAGCAGCGCGTACAACAGCCGTAGGTTCTTTGTTCGACGATATAGTGGTATTTCACTCCCTATCAACACAACGCTACAAAGCCTCTGTCTTCGTATCCTTGGATTTCAAATACTTGAAACGCTCCACTGCAATTATTGTCGTTCCCCTTTGTGACGTGATCTTGCGTATTAGAGGCATACTAAGCACTGACTGTGTTCACAGTTTAGTTGGCAGCGTAAGAAAAGCATTGCTCAAATAGCAATAGCAAGCATCAATATAGCGCGATGTTCTTAAGACGAGTGATAGAGCGGTCTATAACCATCGGTGGACCGCACTACCTAATAGAACAGCGGTTCTCAAAGTGTGCTTCGTGGAACACTTGGTGCTCTGCGAAGCATCTCCAAGTGCTCCACGAATAGATTTGAAATAAAAATAAATAAAACGTGACAAGATATAAAAACTGTGTATTTGCGCGTCCATGAACTGAGTATAGGTAAGTATTGGATATAAATTATTTACATACTGCACGCGGTGAAACCAGACAGAGAAACTATAGGATGCCAGTTCGCCCAATTTCTCAGAACCTCGCCGCGCTTTAAGATACGATTGTTTGCTTCGACAACTTTCCAGAATTTTCTGGGAAGTTTCTATTGCATATTAAAAACTCGTGTTTCCTCGCACCTTCATTCAGTTGAAGTTCAGTCAGTGTGCAGTCGAGAGTTGAAACAAATCAAGTAGCAGTGCAATGCTATTTAGTTGAACGTAGGAAAAGCCAAGCTGGCATCGGAGTATGAGTACTTGAATGATTCGACATCAGATTCTGTGGTAAAGGAAAATTTTGCAACTAAAAAGTCATTATCCGAATTTTGATGTCAGCTACGAGTCGAATTTGAAGTTTTGTCAGATAAAGAGAAAATAATCCTTCTTCCCTTTGCAACCTATTATGTGGATCAGGATTCTCTGCCTATGTGGCTACTAAAACAAAAGATTTCAGCTTAACGTAGAACCAGATATTCGGTTGCAGCTGTCCCAAATTTAACCAGATTTAGCCACATTTTGCAAATAAAAACACATAAGTCCCATCCCTCTAATTGGAATTTAAGTTCGTGGTCCATACTTTATCGTTCTTTATTCATGCCAAGTGATCTTTTTTTTTGCAGCCATGTAAATTGTTTTATCACTATCTGTGTAGGTAACATATTGTGGATTTACAATACCTGCATAGAATTCTTTCTCAAATGTGTTACTTTAGGTTAATTTATGTTTTTGGTTGTTGTTTTGCGTTTATGTAGTTAAGTTTCATATTTCTCTGAAATTAAGGGAGAAAATAATATTTATAATGAAATAAAATTTTATGTTTAACACGTCTAAATCTTTAAACATTCGTTTACATCCTGAATACTGGTGTAATTAGGTTTAGTATCTATCTATATAGAGTCTATGTGAAAATATTGTCACCCTCATACCAAAGACACTTACTGCATGTGCAAAATTGTTGTTTTGAGAAAACGATATTTAAAGTTACAATTTTCAATGGCTTTCAATAGGAATAATCAAGTTTGGATCAAAATTTTAGCTATTTAGAAATCTAAAAATAATTCGTGTTTATACTATATGATAAAATATCTACTAACAACTTTAAAAATTGCAGTTTGGTAAATATAGCACAAAATGAATGTGCATGCCTTTAGCATCAAGACAGCTATAATGCTCCGTGACCAATTTCTCTTCTGAAAAGTGCTCCGTTATTCAATAATTTTGGGAACCGCAGTACCAGAGAGTCTCCAAAATACTACCTAGTAGTGACCAGTAGTCCAAACACTGCGTTCACAGTTTATCTGCCAACGAGTGACAGCAACAGAAATACACTGTATAGCAACTTTCAAATAGGTTCGCTAGAGTCGTAAATACTTAGTACGCTTTTGCACTGAACAATCCAAGTTTGGGTGGCCAAGTAGATGTTTCTGAGGATAAAACAGTTAATTCAGCAAAACACTAACAATGGACGAGTTATTATTATTATTATTAGCACCGCGTCTTACTACCCGCTCGGGTTATACGCACTTACGCTAATGTGTAATGGTAGGGTGATTGTGAGATGAAATGGAGGACCTACAGTTTAACGTGGAATCCGAACCACGGTGGAGGCCTTGCATTCCCCACATTCACAAGATGTCTTGTCAGAGGTGAAGGAAGGGTTTGGTAATCAGATAAATCTATGCCGGGACCGAGGATTGAACCCCGGCCGCCGGCACAGAAGTCTGACACCTTACCCCTAGACCGCCAGGTCACCTAATGGACGAGCTGAGTTACAGCTCTTTAAGTGGTTACTAAAAGGTTGAAGAAAATTGTATTAGTGGCGTTACTATTATTTTCAGAAATCTTAGGTGATAAAGAAAAAGTACAATAACATCTTCGACTGACAAAAATATATGTATAGTTTTGATTAGTTCATATTTAAATCAACAGATATGAATGGATGGGTACCCGAAGATAGAATTCAGAAAATGTTTTAGGAAGGCATGATGATGACTGTAAACGATAATGATAATGAGTTGATGAGTCTATGTTTAGAAAAAGGTTTATTTGTGATTATCACATGCTTTAAGCACAATGATACAATTCGAGACTGATGATTGATTTCGTGGTGTATGATGAGAGACTTAGAAGTTTAGTAAATAATACTAGGATTTTGCGTGAATGTGTAACGGATAAATTCCTAGTGATTTCAGTTGTTGAATGTGTTAAAATGTTTGATAAAAAAAAACCTAAAAAAACCTTAATAATGATTTCCTTTAACTGTTTTAGATCTTTATGAGATGAAAGCGTTTTTAACTCATTTCTAATACACGTTTACCAGATATTTATCAAACGATTAGTTAGGGAAACTATTAAGTTTTAAACGAATATATTCTTTGTTTAAAACTTGAATGGACTTCGTGGTGTTTGTGTTATATATTTGAAGACTATGGATAACTAAACGTTTTACTTATTTTTATAAATAAACACATTTTCTAAATCACAAACAACATAATATTTTTTTATATAATAAATATACTGTGCGATAATAAAACTGATTTGGAGATTAGATATTTTATAATTAAGAATTTGTAATAAATATAATGATACAGGCTGAGAAAGAGAAATTAAATTAAATATAGCTGTATCCGTTTTTAAATAGCGAAACCGCTCCTCAGGATTTGGACCTGGGTTTTCGGTGTGCGATGAAAGAGTGTGAAGTAATATATATTAAACTTTAAATATAAGTAAGAAGATTGGCTATTTTGTTTAAGTATCTAGATATTAGGGGAAACAGTTTTCAAGTAAACTTATTTTTAGAGCAAAGAGTAAAATTTACACCTTCTCTATAACTGCGAAAAAGAAATGACATTTTAATGGAAATGAGGGGGTTGTAAAAGAAAGGGGTGGTGTGGGTTAAGTAGGAATGGTAGATTAAGGGTTAGGGATGGGAAGGAAGGCCCAGTTTTGCCTCAGGTTATATACAAGTGAACTGCATGTTCTCTCTTCTTTTGTTCTGCCTCCCTTTAACCGTGTAGTTGTATCAATACGCAAGTTTGGTGAGAAGATGGAGGTTAAGGAAAGAGTTGGGGTGAGTGGGTAATGGGGGATAAAGGGAAGGCTTTTAGGTAGACTAGGGAGTGGATATCTGTAACTGGCGTGTTGAAGATGAGATCACGTGCTACAAGTAAGTTTATTTTTTCTTTCCAAAGAGTACTTTCCAATAGAACAACAGTGTTTCCTTAACTATGGTACGCGTTCCCAAGATTTCAAGGGGTACGTGACGTACCAATAAGTATTTTTAACACCTAAAATATGGTTTTACTATAATAAGTCTAATATGATTTAAAAAATCTGAAATACTAACAGTTTGAACCGTTATTTGCACGGGTATGCTGCATAAAACTATATAAAATTATGACTTTGAACTTCCGGCTACCATCATTTTGATAGTTCCTATGTGTACAATCTCAAACTATGACAATCCCAAACCAAAAATGGCAATTAATATATCTAAAAATAAATTAGGAAGAAAATATTACATAGTCCACAAATTGAGTGCAAAACCGAATGCAATCTATTGACAGTGCAATCTTTATCTTAGAACCATCATCACCTAAAATAAATGAAACGAATACATTGTTACAGAAACGTGTTGTAAAAAAGCCACATTTAACAAAATAACATAAATGAATTAATATACTCTGTTACAAAAACTTATTAAATTTAGATTATCATGATTTCCCAAAGATAATCACTATCCCCATGTTACATAACCAGAATTTGTTTATTTCAATTGGCAGGTCACTCTTAGATATGCGCTAGTTTATCCTTTGATTTTTAGCTATGTCTTCGCATTACTAATGGATCTACTTTTTGATAGTCTTTATTATAGCCTTTTATTTCTATACATATTTCCTATGCCTTTAAAATCTAAACTTTTCCAAATAATCGAGTTTTTTTAAATCAGTTAAGGGTAATTTTAGAGGGCCTGCTTACCCTCATTTACCATTATCTGATTTTTAAACTTCAAACTTTACAACTTGTATGGTGATGTGAGGTGGTCTTTCTATCATCTTGGTGAATTTAAATTTTCTTCCATGCTAAAAAGTATATTTAAAAAAATTCTTTTACAAGGATTTCATTTTTATTCCCCCTTTAAATACCTCTCCCACCCCCCACTCTTCAGTTCCCACATTCACAATTATAAATGTTAAGAATTATTTGATATATCTTAAATGGCTTGTTACGTGTCCACCTAATTTAATCTTAATCAAATCGAAAACAATGTTATATTTGAGTTAGATGAATTTTAAGTGCTTCCATTTCCCGGCCTTCGATTTTGAAATTCCATGTGTTCATATGTCATTCTGCACACCGGGAAGTTCTTTTAACTTAAATGCTCCATTAATATGATTATCTAGGGATTCTTTTTCTACCTGTCTGCAAAATTATTTTCTATTTCATATTGAAAGATTTTGCTAGCTATTATTCCCTTTAATAAAATCATACATTTTCAGTCCACGATTACCGCACGTCTATCATAGACTCTGCCTTAAAATATGAGTGAAGAATGACCCTGGGCATGGGACGATTCCTGGATAGCCCAGTATAGCTCAGTGGCATGGAAGGAGAATGGAAAATAATTTAGGAAAATTAAAATCTTATTTCGAGTCTCAACTTCCCCATCATCAACCAACCAGAATAAATGAATTTGACATTTTGTACATCTGTTCAAAGATGCGGGTCCTTGATACCTTTCACGCTAAGTTTATTCGGCATATAAAACCCCATCGGAGATTCAGGAATAGCCACTTTTTATTCTTATATATTCTGAACTCTCACTCCTAATTGTAAAGGTTTAATAAACACGTATGTAATATAGCATGGAAATTAATCCTATGACACGTCAAATTGGTGATTTGACATTCACACCTCGTTGGAGAAGTTAGATAGAGAGTTTAAATGAAAATTAATTCCATGATACGTCTATTTGTTATAATGATACTCAATCCTCGTTGGAGAAGGTAGCTAGTGAGTCTATTAATGAAAGATATACCATGATACGTCTATGTGTTAAAGTGATACTCACTCACTCCATGTTGGAGGTGTGTCGGGAACTTTGAGAGTGCGCCGTAGAAGGTGTCACTGGTCCATTATCTAAATGGATTAATGTCGTTTCCGAGTCCTTTTCCCCGCCGGATAACGTAGTTAAACCTGGTCGGAGATTGAGGGTTATGGGAGAGGTGGAGAGTGGGATAGTAGAGAGGGAGGAGAGGGTCATCGCATGTTCTTGCCCAACTTATTGTGGGTTTACACGCTCGCCGAAAAACAAGAGCATAACTGAAGGCTGGTCACGTGACAATCGGAGAACCAATCACAAGAAATAAACGCTCTTGGTGTAGGTGAGTGTGGTACAACTTGAGGCCCGGGAACCTAATGCGGCCCACGCTCACCCAAAATGTGGCCCTCACAGTGACCTGAAGAAAATTAAAGGGAGCTCCTCAATGGAAAATGTGAAACAGCTATTGTTTCAAATGAAAACATTTAGTTAAAAAATGACATGATTGTACTTAAAAAGCATTTAACTTAATTGATTACGGTATAAATATATATTTCTAGCTATAAGTTGTTTTGTGAAAGTTTGTATTCGTGCATATTTAATAATATCATTTCGGGAGATTAATAATCTTTACTTGGCAATGGAACTTTAAAGATTCTACCAACCATACATAAAATACAAATATGATATATTATATACATATAAGTATTAGAAGTAATAGGTTATTAAGTGTTGTTTGTAGGATTATATTAAGTTTACTGGAATCCTAGTTTTAGGGGACTTAAGCATCTATGGTCACGTTTCTTCATAAATTTTTTCATGAAAGAATCAATAAAATTTCAAACCCAACTAACTCAATTTGTGCGGATGAACTTAAACCAACTGACTCAATATGCGCATGCGCCTACAAAGCGAGATATAAGCAGACAGCTGCGTCTAATGTCGAGAAATAAATACCTCGTCTGTTAAAATGTGTGTGTGTGTGTGTCGTTCTCGTTTTGTGTTAATTTGTTTGACTGTACAACCCAAGGCTAGAGAACATCCATGGTGACAATAATTTAAAAGATAGGTTTATCCTCAATATATTTAAATATATTGATAGCCAGCTGTTTTAAATTGGTGTTGCAAAGCATCATGGATCATTATTCAACATACATGTCTTTTAACTTACTCAATATTTGCTGCGCTACTCAGGCAAATTATTCTCTCAATTCTCGGCGCATGTGTGAACCAAGTTTAATACTGATTTATCAAGAATGGATGGGCGGGTACTGATACTCAACTTGCGATTAATAAAGTTCATGCTTCGAAGCTTCTCTAATTAAACTACCCAAGTTATTACCTGAATAGGTAGTGTAGTGAACCATGACAAAAAAAAAGTACACATTAAATCTCTATTGAAACAATGTATGGGAAATATTATCATTTATGTTTGCTTTTGATAAATAGCTGAAATTGAACATACCTAAAATTAAGCTGTTTACAAAACTAGCTGCTTTTTTTTTACCACCGCCTCTTACTACCCGTTCTGACTATACATATATGTACTAATTACGCTAGTGTGTTAGGGATAAGGAAGGTTCTATCAAAAGTAAGTGTATCCGAATTAGCATAGAGGGAAAATATAAAACCATTTATAAAAATACACCCAACCTTGATTAGAGCTCCACTCTCCCCGTCATCGACAGTCTGTTGTTGGAGTGACGTATAAGACCAGTGGTTTCCAAAATTTGGTTTGGGTTTGACACCAATTTTTGACTCTTAAATATACGAGATCCCTTGGTAACCATCCAGGCTATCCATATTAATTGTTTGGGGGATGGAACTAAGAAAAATAACACGAGGACTGGCGTCATCGCATTTTTGCAACATCCTATATTGTTCTAAATAATCATCAAAAGCACATACTTAAATACATAATATTATTATTATAAGATTAATAATAATATTATATTAATATTATAATAACTATTAGGATAATATTGTATTTTTGTAAATTTTATAAAAACTAAAATACAATAATGTTTTTTATTTAACACAACGTATTACTAAACGTTCGGGTTATACGCCTAAGTACTAATTACGCTAATGGGTTAGGAATTGGGAATGTGGAATTCAAGGAAGTTAGCCCACATTTGCATGGAGGGAGAGTGTAAATCTATTTTAGGAAAAACCACCCCCAGTTCACCCAACCAAGATACAAACCTCGATCTCCCCTGTCCTCAGCAGTGTAGCTAACAAGAAACTGGTGCGTTAGCCAACTACGCCAATGAGGTGGATCAAATACAATAATGTTAAACTGTTACAAAACATAACTTAATATTAGAACATATATAACCAATTATTGTAAGGCTTAATTTTATATTTTACTGAATTACACAATTACTGATTACCTACTTCTAGATTATTACCGAGGTATTTTATTTTCAATATAAGACGGCAATGAGCCGGACGTTTGACATAACGACTGGCACCATTGCATATTCACAACATTCGTGCGTAGCACCAGTTAGAACTTTCGTATCTCAGAAAATAAACACCTTTTTACAATGGTTGATGACATAATATTATGCAGCAGGAAATAATTGAGGAATACTTTGAGGGATCTGACATAATTACCTTTGATTTTCAGAAAATTACAAAAGAATTACAGTTGATTAGAAAATGCAACAGCGCCATTCACAGAAAGTTAATTACACTAGTGGGGTAGGTATAATTCAGAATAAATTAACTCTTACTTGTGTTCAGGGATTGGAATAAACCATTAAGAAAAATAACCGTCATAACACCAGGCAGGGGCACCTGGCTTTGCACATTGTTGCTAAAGGGTCTCATATTGAGACAAAGAAAAGCACTCTGGTGACTTAGTTCATCACCTTCCATGAGGTGCCTGGCACAAAATCCATTAAAATAAATTATGTATAAAGTTTTATTGTTAAAAATGTTTGGATATCAAGGGGCAATACACTGTAAATATAATAATAATAATAGAATTTCGGGACTCAACTTCCTGGGCTGCAAGACCGCTGCTAAATCTGAACTCACAGTTACTCAAATCAAACGAGCATGGCGTTGAGTCCATGTAGGCACAAATGCTTTCTTTAATGATACTAAATTGCTTATTAATGATTATACGAGTAACTACGATGTTAAAAATTACTCAAAGATCCCGGCGGGCATTTCGGAAGTTATGCTAGCCCAAACATGAGATTGAGTCAGCAGTCAGCTGTCAATGCAGAGTAACCAAAAAGGAGCGCAAGAAGTAACAGAATCTTTTTTAATCATTTTAACCTGTTATTATTATTACTAGCACCACATCATACTACCTGTATTTTAACCTGTTGGTGACCTGGCGGTCTAGGGGTAAGGTGTCAGACTTCTGTGCTGGCGGCCGGGGTTCAATCCTCGGTCCCGGCACAGATTTATCTGATTACCAAACCCTTCCTTCACCTCTGACAATACATCTTGTGAATGTGTGGAATGCCAGGCCTCCACCGTGGTTCGGATTCCACGTTAAACTGTAGGTCCTTCATTTCATCTCACAATCACTCTACCATTACACATTAGCGTAAGTAAGTAAAACCCGAACGGGTAGTAAGACGCGGAGCTAATAATAATTTAACCTGTTATATAGGTTTGTATTTTGCCTCTTTTTATAGTACAACTGTTCAAATAATTGAAGAAAAAAAACCCTACAAATTCAAGGGACATTGTAATCACACCCGTAACACACTGCAACCCCTAGATTGGAAGCCTATGACTTAGATCAATCGCTCACTATCTGACATGGCTATTGCTTTGGAGTTCATGGATCGAACCCCGTTAGAATGTACTGTCCTTTACATCACCCCAATATTTTTTCACGTTGACTCTTCAGGCGAATTCATCAATCATAATTACCTTTCGTTATTAAAACCTTTAGCAACATTGTGATTAGAGGTGAGAGGGTTTCTAAGAAATCCAATTGCACTAGCATAGAGTGGGTACCGCTGAGAACAAAATAGGGAAAAATCAGATTAGAAAAAAACAATACTGTGGTTTTCTCATCCTTTTTACATACTCATGTAGATGCACTCTTGATTGACTACCTTTCTCATCCCTATTCTATATTTAAATTTAGTTTAAAATAACTTTGGGGCTAAATGTACGAATTAATTGAACATTCCTAAATATTATCAAAAATTAAGGTATCCGCCTCGGTCAACGAGAAAGTTTCAATCGATATCAAGCCACACGCCTTAAAATAAAATGGTCTGTTTCGTTTCATGCACCTACTGTTCCTTTCTGTATAAGCTTATACTTCCTCTTTTCCTTAACATAAAACAACCTTTCGTCATGTCAATAAAAGGGATGCTAAAGGACACTACGCTAAAATTCTGTCTCAACGTAATGAGGAAAGTTCACTGCTAGTTCTCAAATATCTTAAAATTTAATGTTGTGGGCTTATCAAAAAATTACTGTATTTATTAGAGTAAGGCTAAATCTAAAGCCTCTTTCCATCAAGCCTTTTCTTATGTGCCAAAGCCGAAGGTATGCGCGGTGGATTTTCGCTTAACGAGACGGCCCCCTTAATATCGCGGGTTCGATTAGAACAATTTCATAAAAACAGGCGCACTTTACTTCCATTATTTGTGTTACTTGATAATAGCCCTATGATCAGAGATGTGGATATTTAGTTGAGCAGGAACCGGTTTTATTAGGATTACTTTTGTTGACAAACACTACTTTAAACTATTTTGACAATTATTTTCTAAAACTCGAATAATTAACTTGGCACCAAATAATGGATCGAGTCATCTTTTCCTTCTGGTATTGAGCTGTGGACCACTATAATATTATATTAGATATTTCTAAGCCCCGAGCTATGGAATATGTATTTTTTTAATCTGTGTTATTTACGTGTTATACTGATTATGTAAGTACACTAAATGCTAATTAATTTTGCTCTGTGCCATCTACAAAACCCACTCCTTAATTACTTGTAATGGATAAGGCTACATCATTGCTAAAACCAGAACTGGTGGACACATTGTCTAAGGTGCTAAACCCACACTATTATGTATTGTCATCATTGTTTGATAAGGACCCGGTTTGAATATTAGCCATCTACACGTGGAGTGGTTTTCCCACATGTGATTTATAATTGTGGTTTTCTCATCTCCACTCCACGCTAAAGTGGGTGTATTTAATCCAAACAAGTATTCCAATCGTTACCCCTTTAGAATAGGTCGTTAATGGCATCGCTGTTGTACGTAATATTGTAATAAAAAAATCTCACACTAAAATAAATTTTGGCTTTGGCAGTTATCGAATACCAGCCCCCTTAACTTAATAAATTGACGCGCAATCGAGGGATGTAAGGCATTGCGCAGTGTCTGAAACATGCTTGGACTAATAACTGTATCAAAACGTTTTGAGCTCATGTCTCGTTACATTTCTTATCCACTAGTCATGTCTAATTACTCTATCGACCAAATTTTCCACCTTCCTGTTAAGCAGAAATTACAGTACAATTAAATAGGAAATAACAATTAACTCGATGCGTTGGGATACGCGATGGAAAATAAATAAATATAGGTCTATATAAATGAATCAAGGTCAAAGAGCGCTACTTGCATGAAGAGCCCCCTCAATGACAAAGAATTTCCTCCCTTCATTCCTTTCTTTCCTTCCAATGCAACGGCCGATATTTAACCTCAACCTAACGTAGTCGGCAATCGAGTCTATTACGAACAGATGACTTATACCATGGTGCAGGCGTCAAAAGAGCTATTTTTATAAGGTACAGCATCATTTGAACTACTATTGAAAACAATTTAAAAACTTCGTAGCTATGCTGCGCATAATATTACAGATATAATATGGTGGCTCTTCTTTGAAAGTGCCTTAATTTAGAGTCGATAGCTACTTATTATTTATTTCAGCATGTGCAACTATCTATATCTCTTAACTAGATTTTTAAATATATGATAAATTATTTTTTATTTTTAATATTGAAGAAAACATATTCAAATTTAAGTAATGATTTATTTTTTCAACAAATATATAGTAACGACACTAATTGTATAGCAAATATAGCTCTATGAAGTCCCCATTGATCTACTAAAGGGTAATTTAAAAGAGTAACAAATAACTTTCTTTTTGCATGAAAATAAGCAAATCAAATAGAATTAATTTGTTATAGTTAATCTATAAAAATACTAAATAAATGATAAATATATTTGATTATTCGTAGTAACTCATATTTGGAGAGTAGCCAAATAGGCAAGTTTGCTTACACACAATTACTAAGAAGATTGACTGATTTGATGACATAAATGTTTTAAGTTATACAAAATTTATTAATTTACATATTTATAATGGTCAGCGATTCCTTTCGAAATTGAAAGCTGGGGCGCGCTACCCAAGCGATATCTATAAATAAATTAAAACTTATACAAATCATTTGTTTTCAGAATCTAAAAATATTAAAAGGGGAAATCAGAATTTCATCAAATGATAATTTATTCTAAAGTAATTTATCGAGTTCTACCAAACTAGTTATGAGTTTTTAAAATTAAAATTAATCATCCTACTTCTAGAATTTTCATATTAAATTTCAATAGTGTATCCATCATCTTATGTATTATTTTCATTGGTCGGTGAATGTATTGACGCTTTTAATATGCGGTTTTCATTGTCATAAAAATATGGAAGTCTCTAAAAGGCTTTATGGCCGTATATTTGCAGAAAAACCACAGAACATAATTTGGGCTTTATTACAAACCCTACTACTTGAAAAAACAAGTAAATTGAATCAAGCAATTTTTCACCTGGAATCGACTCATTATTCGTATAGCTGGTTTTATTTTATAATAAATTAATGTAGATTTATTATTATCCGTTACGAAAACTTTAAAGAATGCTTCAGATGATAGTTATACTTTTAAAATGTTATTTGCTTTAAAATGAACTATTCGTCTTACCCAGGAAAAACAATTAGCTAAGTAAATTTTCTTTCTGGTCATAATCACGTGTTTTGTAGTAAAACCCTTCAACGTTTCAGAAGGTTTAATATTTTTGTGTAAATTTACTTTTTTTAGAGATATTTTTCTTTATTACATCGTTAACATTTACTTCCATATTACTAGTTTTGACTGATAAGGATAAATACTCTTAAATAATGGTGGCAAAAATTTATTTAAAGATGTAGTTATTATAATTTAAGTAACATTTAAAACATTAATAACCAATACTAGTTATGGCAAGCCTTCATACAATCTAATATTTCATTCCGAAAAATTTAAAAAAGCAGAGCTAAATCAAACTTAATATTAAAGTTCACTAATTTAAATCTAATACAACAAAATTAAATGTTTTAAATAATAAATTTTATCTGAAGTCTCAAAGTAATAAAAACAATTTGACATAAAAAATAGTTTTCATAAGAAGGCATTCAAATACAATCTCCTATCATTAATGATAAATGTATATGTATTATTGAAAGTAAAATATATATAATAATATATTTAATTTAAAAAATCTTCTCTTAATGTCTTAGGATATCTCTCGTTTAATAATATGTGTTGAATACCTTCAAATTACAAATTTTATTAGTGGATAATTAAATGTTTATATCTCACCAGTTATTGAAAAACTTGCAGCTCAAATAGATACTTAATGGTTCAGAATAAACACAAATTGCTTCATTGCTTGATAATATATTTTAACAAGTTATATATTCAAATGTTGTTTGGGGTCAGGGACTCTTTTTAAAAGCATTGGTTACAATCCTTCCTAAAAATCACTTCCTCGACATTTTTTCAAAGGAAATATAAAGCAACACTTATTTAATTTAAAAATTATTCTAAATTAACACTTTAAATATATTATATTATGAATGGACATAAAAACAAACCTCTTTCGAAAATCCTCAATGCATATTATAACAATGCCATCATCAAAACTAGCAACAATGTACAGACCACGAATTAAAGCCCTGGAAGTATCTTCCCAGATACATTATAATATTTACGGATAAACGATATTAAGATAAAAACATAAATAAGCTTTATTATAAAATGCCGCTCAGAAATCACATTGGATTATCTTACTGCAGTTAGACAATCTTACATAAACTAGATAGCGTTGTGGTGTTAACATGGAAAATAAACCATTTGTTACCAACTAATCTGCATTCGTACGTCTTAAAACTTAATTGTTTAAATTAAAAACACCGTTATTGTGTTAACGGCCCTCTATCAAGGAACTCTTGAAAACGTTGGACGAAATTTAAATGTTTAGTAAATTATTTCAAAAGCAGTTGAACATATTAAATAAAATCACACGCCATCTTCTCGAGAAAACTTGGGCACTTGAATATTATTTTTAAATAAGATAATTAATATTACTAAAAATGATTGAATGTGTCATCCTTATGCTGAATCGCTTCTTTAAGTCCTGTCAAGTGAATATACATAATATGGTTTATATTTTAAATCAATCAATATAAAATTTGAAGCAAACAAATACATCTCTATATTTTTCCATGACCAAATAAAGTTTTTTTTAGCTGCGTTATGTCGTTTATTAAGGCTGTATTAGCTTTCCTACTACTCCTTTAAAGATACGCCAAAAGTGGAAAAGCTTTTTATGTGAGGTTGTGGTTTCTACTTTATTACCTTTCGAGTTGTTCAGACACATTAACCCCTGCATTAGGGGCGAATCACATTGAAAAGGGCGAGAGGATACTAATATGAGGGATCTCACAATCCCCGACTTATAAACCCAATAACTAAACGTTGCGGTCCCCTATCCCAAGAACGTAAAAAGTGAAACACATATAACCATTAAATCAATTGCTGTTACTTGCGTCAAAGTAAATTTGTTTAATGTATTCATAAATTAAAAATTAAATTAAAATATATAACAAACTGTTTAAGGTGGGATGGAGGGGACGTGAGAAAAGGCCAATATTTTTGCAGTTTTTATGGAAAAATATTTTTTGGCCAAAGCAAATCAAATATTGCTATAGTACAAACATAATGTTTAATTTTCTTCACATGTTGATATTAACATTATTATTATTATTAGCACCGCGTCTTACTACCCGTTCGGGTTATACGCACTTACGCTAATGTGTAATGGTAGTGTGATTTTGAGATGAAATGAAGGACCTACAGTTTAACGTGGAATCCGAACCACGTCGGAGGCCTGGCATTCCTCACATTCACAAGATGTCTTGTCAGAGGTGAAGGAAGGGTTTGGTAATCAGATAAATCTTTGCCGGGACTGAGGATTGAACCCCGGCCGCCAGCATAGAAGTCTGACACCTTACCCCTAGACCACCAGGTCACCTGATATCAACAGGTCATGAGCATGGTGGTATTATCTAACAAACTTTTTAAATGAAAAGAAAGAGTTGTCATTAAATTCCAGAACAAGCTTGATATATATTCAAGAAATTTTAAGGTCCCCATGGGAAGAAAATTAAAATAAATATTTGTACTAGAGCATTATTTTTTATTTTGGCCCAAAAAAAGTTTTTCCATTAAAACTGTAAAAACGTTGGTCTTTTCTCACATCCCCTTACATCTCACCTTGAGGAAACAAATTTAGATAAGTATTATTATATCATTTTTTTTAATCTATGTATTTTGGCCCACCACTAAAATATGAGTATTGGATATAATATTTAATTTAATAACATCATCTTTAGTTTTAAATGATGTATTAATTGGTTAATATTGAATTTAGAAATACATCAACTGTACTAAATTTATATAAGAAACAATAATAATAACTACGTTTGTCTACCACGTCTGGTCTATCCGCAGAGTAATAATTAAATGGGACGGTGGACTGCACGTACCTTCTCGCTCTTTAAATTATATTTATAGCTCGTAAGATAAGTGAAACTATAAACTATGCATCTTAAATATAATTTGATAAGCTCATTTCCGGTAGTAGAAATTACGAGGAAATGACTGTACAAATTTTGACAAATGGCCACTAATTTTAAGGGTTAACAGTCCAGGATTTCGGGAAAAACAGTAGTTTTCAATGAAAACCTTATATTAAAAAAGAATTTTGATTTTTTCATTGTTTGTTTAGTCACCGTGGAGGCCGTTATTTGCTGCATGGCTGTAAATCTCTAAATAAAATGTACCTCTTTGGTCAAAATATAATAACTCAATCTTTATTTGTTGTTTCTAACACATAACAATTTTCTCTTTTTATGCGGGTCATTACACATCTGGCCTAAAAAGGGAGACTTTTTTTTATTGGAAAATAGTCATCGTTAATTATAATTTAAATCAATAATGTAGAGCATAATTCGAAAATTAAAAGGTTAAGTTGTTAAGTTCGTGAAAATATTGTCTACGTTTTGTTTCACGCACGATAAAATAATCTTTAAATATGTTTTGTAATGTATTATAAACTTAAAAAGGATAAAATATATTGAATAATGGTAAAATATAACCATTTTAACTATCTAAATATGAGTTTTGATGTTCATTTTATTCGAATAATGGGTTTTTGATGTTCATTTAAGAAAATAGTAACACAATATAAATACATAAGTTAAGCTATGTTTTCATTTTAGTGCTTAATTTTAGGATATGATATTTAAAAGTAATGTTTTTAATACCGCATCTATTTTTTTCATATTCTTACAAATTCTATAAGTTTAGTTATGTTTCCATGTTGATAATTAATTTTGAGGAAACTATATATTTCAAAATACCGTAATGTTTTGTGTACCATATATGTATTTTCACATTCTCTTTCCCTCAATCTGAAACACTCTCACGCTCTCACACACACTCTCTCACACTATCTCCCCTCATAAACACACACACACATTATAGCACACACTCTCTCATATAATCTTATCTCATTCTCTCTCACACCCTTTTCTTTCTCTCAAACGCTCTTTCTTTCTCAAACCCTCTCTATCTCTCAAACGCTAGCTTTTTCAAACTCTCACTTGCTTTCTCCCAAACGCTCTCTTTCTTAAACGTTATATCTCTCAAACTTTCTAGCTCTTGAACGCTCTATCAAATATGCTCGTAATTTCTCTGAAACGCTTCTTTCTCAAATGCTCTCTTAAAATCTTATTTCTCAAATTCCTCTATCTCAAACACTTTTTCTTTCAAACATTCTTTAAATCACTCTCAATCTAACACTCTCTATCTTAAACTCTCTCGAAATCACTCTTTAACTCATTCTCAATCACTCTCTCTCTCTCTCAAACGCTTTTTATCTCAAACTCACTCTCTTAATTTCTCTCTCTAACTTTTTGTCTCAAACATTCTCTCTTAAACTACCTCTCTATCTCTTACCCTAATTTTCTTCCTCTGTACTAATCTCTCCCTCTCTAACCTTCTCTTTCAAACTTTCTTTGACACTCATATTCTCTCTCGCTTTCACACAATCTCTATCTCAACATTTTACACACTCTCTTTCTCACGCACGCACGCACACACTCACACACACACATACATATATATATATATATATATATATATATACATATATATATATTGACATTCTCTTTCCCTCTTCTCCCATTACTTATTTCTCTAACACATACACATATTTTTACTATCACCCGCTCAGACTCAGCCGATCTCTCGCAATTGCCCATTATTAATTTATTACACTCACTTTATCACACTTCACACTAACTTTCTCACGCTCACATTCCCATTTTACACTCACCTACACACTTACACAATCACAAGCTCAAAACAATTACACTCTCATGCTCACTATCACATTTTAGCTCTCCCTCTCTCATATATCTTATTTTATATTTGATAGTTTAATAAGTAAATTTCCGGTATTAGTAATATCGAGGAAGTCGCTCAACAGATTTTGACAAACGACCTCACATTTCAAGGGTTAGGGGTCCAGGATATCGGTAAAAATAGTAATTTTCAAAGAAAATAGGATTTTACCAGATAATTTTCGGCTTTTCATTATTTGTTTACATAACCATGAAAACCCTGATTTGTGCATGGTCTTATATCTGTAAATAAAATATTTATCTTTGGTTAAAAATAATAACTCAACTCTTTTTTGTGTGGTGCAACAAATATATAAAAATTATGGAAAAAATTTATATACTCTAAAAAACTCAATGATAGTAGTTTATAAATAAGTAAAGTTGTTTGCATTGATACTTTTTCATCTTATGTATTTTTAAATATTTACCTCTGATCACAAAATTGCCGTTATAATAGTTGTTCCTAGCATATCTTTCACCGACATTCATTTATTGAATTAATAAATTTTCTGTACCAGGGAAACATTTATTTTTATATGAATGTTATCGTTAATTAGCATTTAAATCAACAATATTGATTATAATTCTCAAATTGAAAGTTTAAGAAATCCATTTCGTGAAAAATTTTCTTACGTTTTTTATCACACATAAAATATTTCTCTTTGGTTAAACATAATAACACTTCAATTCTTACTTGAGTGGTTTGGTGCATTAAATAGATCTTGGAGAGGAGTCGTTTTAAAGTTCCTATCGTGACGTGAAGGGGGAAAATACAAGTTAAAAAACCAAACAAATTAAACACCGACAATTCCAAATCATTGGAAAGTTGATAGTCTTTGACGAGTACACCTTTAACTAGAAAGTAGTGTTAGACCTCATTCAACATATACCCTGATTTTGGTTGGAAGAACAGTAGAAAAAATCAAAACATATTTCCTTGCGGCCAACATTGATACTATTTTCTTATACAATTTGTGTTATTTGATAGGTATTGATAATAGCTATCAAAAGTAACATCTGCAGATGACATGACTTTATGTATGAATATATTAACATTGTTTTAGTAACTTTAGTAACTAACTTCTACTGTTCTTCCTACCAAAATCATACTATACATTTGCCCAATAAAAAGTTTATAAGACATTTTAACGTCATAATCTGCAGCCATCGCTGTGATGCTCCACTAGTTGTTATATAAACCTAATAAGGAAAAAAGAACAAAGCCCTTCACACAAGAGTATACATGAACATTAATCATAGATTACTTGTAATTATTTGAAAAGTTACGGCTGTAAACGGGAATAGAAGCTGGAATCTTTGGGTTCGATTCCCGTGACCATGTGACATTTCTAATCTAATTTAAATGAATAGAAATGGTGGTCTCCTACACACGGACAATCTCGTAACTACAATGATTAACAACTGCTGTAATGCTATCCATTGAAATAATAAACACTGTTACAAAAACCTAATATAATTTCTTCGGTGCATTAAAAATCCACATTTACCAAAACTCTATTTAAAAAATATACTTTTTTCTAGCTCAGAAAATATTTATTTTATTAATGATACTTTAAAATAAAAGTAGTTTATTTATAAGAGACGATTTTGAGAAAATCAATTTTTTCTCTTTTAGCTCATGAGTAAACTACCCTCAATTTGATGGTTGGACAGATAATTCTAAAAACCCCTCTGGGGACACTTATGAAAACCCTTGATACAAAATTCTAGCATGATATATAAAAGGTTTTATGCTCTAGTCCAAGATACAGACAGAAAATCATGTGGCATTACAAAAACAACATTTTTACGTTCAAGGGACCATGAAACGTCGACATCCATTAAAATATCTAATTACATTTTTTAACGATGACAATAACTTTCTCTTTCCGATGGTTCGAGATAAAGTATAAGGGGATGAGTATTGTCAAATTTAATGTAAATGTATCCCGAAAATGTTTGGAGAGAGTGTTGACCAAATATTGTGAAAAAAAACAACGCTCTTTAGGTCTCTATACCCGTCCGAGATTCAATCCCCGATCTCCATATTACTGGAAAACTAGTGGAAACAAGGTGAACCTGGTAGATTGCGTGACCATCAACTCAGTTATTTATTTCGTTGATAATGTTATTGTTGTTAATATAATAGAGTATATGGGCTGTATTGTTGTGTTGAGTTAGGTTAAGATTAATTAAATCTTGGTCAAGTTAGGCTGTAACCGATTAAAACCATTCAGGAAAACTTAATTCAAGTTTTTTTTATCTAAGTATTATCTTAGTTGTAAAAAAAGAAGAAAATTGAATTTTCAATGTTTCACGTAAACTAACCTTTCTTAACCACTACATTGTTGACGATGTCGAGTTTAAAATATAATAATGTTTGCACAGATTTTGATTTTTATGTTACGCGTCCTACCCGAACGTAGTTTACACCACCTTACGCTCATGAGCTATGACATAGGTACAATACATAATAAGTATATCCACATACAGTATTTGTTGTTAGGTTGTGAGAAAGAATTTGGTTAAAGCACCTCAGTACAGATGAAATTAATTCGAACGCTGACATCCTTATCATAGGCTTCACACGAACTATATTTGGAGGGGTAGGGGGAGTGGCTCGGAGACCGTATATTTCCCATATTCTGAAATTTAAAAACATCCAGGGGTGACAAGATAATAAGGGCAACTTTGAGAACACGAGGGATTTGGGGGAAAACTGTAACAATTTGAGTTGATAACTGGGCCTTGATTCAAGGTTTTAGGCAACTGTATTTTTAAAGTTAAATGTAATTTATTTATTTTTAAATTGTTTGTTATTTTTTTACATTTACTATCATTGTGTGAATGAAAACTAACAAGTTTAGGCACGTAAAAACTCCAGGCTTTATCAAGTGATCAACTCAAAACAATACCTAACCTTCCTAAGGCTACTAGTATCTTGTAGGCTAGTAGTAGTAGCCTTAAACCTAGTAGGCAGTCACAATTGCGCTACTAGTGAACTCGATTAACTAACCTTTCTACACATTATAACACAGAAGGTATCTCCTTTCAATATTTAATGAATTACGAGGTTGGGAACTTTTATAAAAATAGGGATTGACAGTTGAGAAATTTGAAAATTGTTTGTACTAGTATGCGGTAAAGAACTTTCATAATCTAAAGAACTGTGGTACATAGTAATTCTAGAATTTACCAACTTAATATCTCGACTCTCCACAAAATTCTCAACTTTTCAAGACTTTTACCAACGTTGAGGGGGGAGGGGGGATGGTTTACAGCCCCCTTCCAAAAAATTAAACCGCACCCTATCTCCCAGTTTGACGCCCTTGTTCCTTATTACTTGTAAACGAGACATCAAACTGTTGAATTTATCCCAAAGTTCACCGGTACATACTAAGTTGTATGTGAACTAGAAAATTTACTCTCGCAACCCATATTTTACGTCGATGAGTGTGCTTGTACTCCTTCAGATTCAGAAAGTAGAGAAGCAGTAACGTCGTTTTAAGATCGAAACGACAATCATTTATGTCTGGCACACTCGAGGAAAAAAGTAAGAAAGGAAGGAAATATCGTGTCTCTTGGTATTTTGAGAAGGATAAAGCAAAACCATATTTAACGTTAGAATCTGTTTTAGAGTAAAGCCACATTTCCACAAGAATATAGTTGACACCAATAGCGAATGTAGGAATTATTAAAGTTTTTGTGAAGGGTGAAAGGAAAGGTGAGTAGATTAATTGATTTGTTGAAGTATATATAAAAGAGAAAGGAGGATATATGCTTCTAAAATATATTTTCATCCTTATTTTTACAAAATTGAGTGGGTTTTATGACAATTAGAAAGGTGCCAAATTTATTCATTTACGTCATGAATAATATAACATAATTGTTTTTCTTGAACAAAGTTTGAGGAAACTTATTTTTTCCTCGGGTGTTTCTTTATTTCGGTTTTGGGTAATATGAAAGTAAATATAAAACATTTATAAGATGTTACCCAAAAACATATTTACTGTCATCACCGATGTATTAAATTACACTTTTCATAGATTGAAAAACTAATATCTCTAAATAAATATACTAAAGAATTGTCTTCAATTTGTTTATTTGAACACTTTCTTATTTTTCTTTGTACTTTGAGGAGTATATCTGTTCGTTCATGCGGTGCCTGTTTAACCGGTTCTTCAATTAAGAGCCTTCCCTTATTGGTAGGCGTGAAGGTCAAGGCGTAGACTTTATCTGGTCTTGTTGGTAGGTGACTGAAAGGTATATATTTCAATCTTGGTTAGGTGTTTTTTTTTCCCTAAACGGTTTCACCACTTTCAACTCGACTGTGAGTTTATTTACTCTAAATTCTATCTTACTCATCCACACCACACTAGCGTAACACCAAATTCTGAGCTGGTTGTGAGACGTGGTGAGATCAAAGAAATCCCAATAAATGTTTAACTATATTTTAATAATCAAGCATCCAAAAGTTATCTCAAATTTTTTATTACAAAATTGTTTCTTTTCGAGCTCCGCTGCATATGACAATTTTTGCCATTTTGTAATTAATAAATATTGAACAGTTTTCAAGTAAAGTAACAAAAAACAGTAATAACAGCAGTTTTGATATATGTTCTAAAATGTTAGTGACAAATCTATAATACTCATTCTTTATATGTTACCCGATTACTACAAAAACTCATTTAAAATTTCTCTCTTCTCCTTTAATTATTTTATTTATATCCCTTCCTTTACAACTTTGCGTACAGACATGCGTTTTGTTAGGATTGTTATTTTCAATTTAATTATCTGTCTCTCTCTGCCTACAAATTATATTGAACAACATTATGAATTGGATAAAAAGTTTGATAGCTTCCATTCTGAGAATAGAGAGAGAAAGCTTTCATATTCACATAGTATTTTTTAAATACTCCTTTTCAAATCGAGTATAGAATGGCAGATAATGTATTGGAATAGCCTTCATTTCAAGGTATTTAAATAAACGTGGAAAACGGCTTGGTTTTATATTTGTATATCATATTATAACTCTCTTTGGAATATTAAACATATTTTTTGGGGATATCAATAATTATTTTTAAATTTTAAAGCCCGTGTTAGACTCTTTTTCAAAAATAATTGATTTGTTTATGTACAGTACGTATGAAAAGAGAGAAGAAGATAGATGTTCCAAAAGATTTCTTGGTCTTTTTATTAAGAAAGTTAATAATTTTATGATAATTAGATAGGCACAAAACTTAACCATTTATGTTATGAATACAATATCATAATTTCCATACATAAATGTTCTTTCATCTGAAAGAATCGATAGTTAAATATTACTACCAACTGACTGAATAAAATAGTTGTAGGTATATTTTTGATAGTTATTTTTAGCTTGTCCCTTGTGTATAGGTGTATTTATGTACCTCTTATAAATTTTCAAATATTTGGTGGATTTCAAATTTTTTTTATGTCATTCCTGATAGTCAAGTTGCTTATGTTGCCTACATTTTCAAAATCCTTATGTCACTACTACAGTATCAAGTGTCCTAACTTTAAAAAAATAATTATTTGGGGGATATTTTAGCATCAAAAGTATTGCAAATCATCTACCTACATTTATCAATAAATATTTTATACAAAAACAAATTACTAAAAATAAAATAAAGTGATTATGAGGAATTATAAGAGTGTGCATAATCGTCTATATTTTAATATTCATATTTATTACTTTAGAGAAAATCTGATTCTTAAAATCCTTATTTCAAATCTTGTCAATTGTTGTTTGTGTTTTTGCTCATACGTGTCTTTATTTATACATAAAAAAGTATTAAGAATTCCCAAACATACATCGTGTTTGCAATAGAAACTTCTACTTACACACACACACATTGAGACAAGAGATAGATTTTAGTTTGTCGGGTATTACTTAATATCCTTTAGATTGAAAAATGACACCTGGACACGGAAATAAAACCCGGGACCTTAGGCTTAGTATGATAATGCTATACAAATATCCACTATTCATCCCGTGCCCAGGCTCATTCTTCATTCATATTTTAAGTCAGAGTCTATGATGGATGCGGGAAAATTGTCAACTACAAATGTATGATCAATTTAGATCACGATCTATCAGATAATGCAGCCATCTTCGACTCGGGACGACTTTTTGCTGCCAATAGAATCCTCTACTCCTCCATGCTTATTAATTACATGCCCATATACTCTCAGCCTTGTTTCCTCTACTATCTCATATACTCCTTGGCCCACACTCTTGCTCGGACATCATGTTTAATCTTGTTTCTCCTCGTGACAGCTAATGTGCTCCTCACAAACTTCAAAACTATGCCCCTACTTTCCTCGTCTCTCTTACATTATATGTTAATGTTTCTGCTGCATGTGTGACAATGGGTACAAATACACCCTGTACAACACTTCCTTACACTTCAAGCGTACTTCTATTTTGATAGCGGGTCTCTTACATACAATTATAAAACAACTACTGCTGCATTCTTCTCATTTGATAATGTACAATATTTGTCTTTGTCTTTAATTTACTGTGCATAATTAAGGTGGAATGGAAGGGGACGCGAGAAAAAGCCAGTGTTTTCGTAACACTTATGGCAAGGAAAAAAAAATGGTCAAAATAAATAAAATATGGCTTTAGTACAAACATAAAGTTTAACTTTCTTCACATGGTGACCTCCACATTTTTTTAATATCTTACAAGAGTGTCCTGAAATTTAATGACAACCTTTTTCTCTTCATTTAAAAAGTTTGTTAGATAGTTACACCATGCTCATTATAGATATTAAACAAATGTTGATATTACCATGTGAATAAAACTAAACTTTATGTTTGTACTGAAGCAATTATTTATTTATTTTTGCCAAAAAAAGTTTTTTAAATAAAAACTGACTAAACACTGGCCTTTTTTCTCGTATCCTTCCATTCCATCTTAGAATGTTTGTACATCACATAGTTTTTATCGGAATTTAAATTTTCTTGCTCATTTATAACAACCTCTTATTGATTTTAGTATCAAATAAGTCTATTCATATTATACAGATTCTATTACGGCACGCTAATTGTTTGGCATACCGGTACCAAATTGATTCGACAAGTCCCGAAACCCAACCCTATGATCTATCTGATTTTGCACTAGGAATGGGCGAAATAATTATTTTTCTATATAGGTGACAACTAGAACCCGGATTTATATGCACAATTAAATAAAAAAATATGCCTGCATGTATGCATGAAAAATGTAAAAATTATTTACCGTAATATGCAAAAAAAATAGGACCAAAAATCAAATAAACTATTTGTTTATTGAAAAATCTGACCTTAATCATGGCTGTTACATTATGGTATATGAAGTAATTCATACAAAGATCTTCTTCTGTGAAGCTCCTACGTCTGTTACTGAAGAATATTTTATACAATTAAAATGTTCTTAATATTGCATGATATCACAGGTGCATGTTAAAAACACCACAGTTCTTATTCAGTGAATTCCTATTATATTTAATTTTTTTCACCAAACAAATCCTTGCTAATTTGGTAGATGGTTTTTTTAACAGGATTTTTATTTAATACATAACCAAACTTATCGAATGCAATTTTAACAAAACCTTGAATCTCTGAAGATAATGGTACTCAAATTTGATCTTTCAAAGAAAGTTAGTACTCTAAGGAACTACTTCGAGCGTCCAACTGTGTTATAATTTCAGGTATCTTAGAGAAGGTGTTATGGTTGTAATGGATCTTTTTATTGATAACCTGTTCATAACACACACATGCATGCACGCCAGTTTTGTTTTATTTTATACCCAATTAACTGCAGAGATTTTATTAATTAGTCAGTAAACAGCCGATGACAAAAAGGGGACGAGTAATAATTTAATATGACACTTCCTACTGAAATGTACATTTTTATCTTAAATAGACGAGTAAAATATGCATTTTTGCATTATATTTTAAAATATTCATGCAAAATCATTTCCCCCCGGAAGATGCATTTATATGAACTATCAAACACCGGCCAAATAGTTTTTTTTAAGTTGTGACATACAAATTGTATAATTTCCGCATGAATCTTGATATATAAAAAAAGAACATGCATTTTTCATAAAAATCCGGGCTTAATGATCAATTTAAAAGTGATTTTAAATATCGGTGATTAATACAGGTGTTTATCCACCCTGACTGTGTGATCTGTGTTTTGCCGAACGGCTATTTTGTCGCGTTTACAGTTTGTTGCAGTATCTATATGTTATACTAATCACTGTTCTAGTATTTACTATACTTATAAAACCGATATTTCTTAAATTGTGTATTGGGCCCTTCATTTCCAGAACTGTGGAACGTGTGATGCAGTCAGAGAAGTCCACACTCTACAGCTCAACTAAACAAATTACGTTTGAAATACTAAAAATAAGTCCTTTATTTAGTTTATGGGTGTTTGTTTTAGTGAAAGTAAATGAATTAAAAATCATACGTGGTGTTATTGTAATTAAATTATAATTAGGATGAATTTCATATTCATGCTTAACATGTAGCTAATAGCGATAACACATTGTAGTATGCAAAAAGTTGAAAGACATTATTTTCAATAATAGCGTTTATAATAGATTAATAGTGAATAATAAATAATGTACAATGCATGAAGTTGATTAACCTTTAACCTATAACACGTTATTCACGAAGTGTGGTATGGACTGATAATAATTGGACTTGAGACGTATCAGTCAATGAGAATATTAGGAGAGGTTATAAGCAATTAAACACCAGTATACAAGCAGACGAGAATAATCATCTTCTGTATTCAGCTTCATGTTCGAAATGTCTTCTGGTAGCCATGCTTGTTGGATATTAACTATTATTCTAATTATCTGTTCTATCCAAGTACGTTCTTAATAAAATAATAATAATAGTATTTAGCACCGCGTCTTACTACCCGTTCGGGCTATACGACAAGCGCGTTAGCCAACTACGCCACCGAGGCGGGTTTAATATTATAAATTTCATATTTATCCTTACTACAATTAAAGTTAATATAACTAATATTATTCTTTATTTTTAAGTCAATGACTATGATTGTCTATGTTATGATTGAAAATAAAGGATAATTATTTTTATTTTTATTTTCTTATTGAGAATTAGGGCTAATATAATATTAATATCAATATTCAAATCGAAATCAAATAAAAATCTAATTTAATTTAATAGTACTCTAAGGGTCTCAACTTAGTAATTAAGAATATTGTTCCCAATTTATGCCATATCTACTAGTTAATTAATATGAGACGGAAAGTGCAGCAATGTAATGAGGCTTGAATTAAATATCTTATTAATTACCGCGACCTAGCATGATTCGGCGGAGAATTGAGGAAGACGCCGGACACTGAAGTCACTGATACTATCTGGTTTGACCTTATGTTAATTCATCTTGTTTGAGGGTCTGATTGGTTCAGGGGATCTAATTATCAGGGGAGTGGACCCGAGGCCAAGATGAGCGAGGTGTTCTGGGGTAGTGACGTGGGAGCCTTTGGTTCGAGCATATTGCAACACACTGATCACTGATATCTCAATCACTCATACTTGGGTTATAATCACTGGAAGTCAAGACTACCAAAGAGTAAACATGAAAAAATCACTGACAGTGATTTATAGCCTGTCTCTTTTTATCACTAATATGTTTCTATTTATTTAATCTCCTCACTCGTTACCTTCATCGAGCGCCCATCATACTGATCATACCATATTACTATAAAGCACCATTCGGACTGCTTCAACCGTCATCCTATCCAGAAGCCCACACGTACACCAGGCCTCTAGTCTCCACCAAGCATGCCAAGAACTCAGCTTCAGGGAAAATGAAGAGGGAAACCTCGTCTGCCAATAACTACCTGCCTCACCACGACATTACGGCTACTCTTCAGCCACTAATTATTTTTTTCTCTCCGCCGTTAATTAGCTCTGCTCTTCCTTGACCAGTATACTCCAGTAGAAACCTCCTCCTGCTAAACCCTGGTCACTTTCTCTCTCAAACTCCATCTGTCAGTAATCCCAGAGTTCCCCACACTCTTACCAACAGTTCACCACCTACAATTGAAAACGTTTCTCTCCACTACACAGTAGCAGGTTCAACTTCAAGACCTTGACTCCCCCGACCTAGGATTTTGCGTAAATCCTGTCCAAAGATCATCTCACAGACCTCGAAGAGGATATCTGACCAACCAACCTCGAGCTTCCTCAGATTGAATGATTGCTCCAAAAATCACCACTCCGCAAAAGACAACACTGACAGAGCGCAAGATCACTGCCCCACTGCATGTAACAAGTTGCCGCCGCTACATTCACTGACTGACTCATAATATATAAGTTTGCTACCAGCAGAAGAATTTAATAATATTAGTGAATATTGTTTACTATATCCCTTTGAGGTGTTAACATAGGAAAATCATTGCTTATCTCTGTTCCATACAAGTTACAAATCATCTTTATTTTTATAAATATGAATATAGTTAATATTAACGAGCAAAAACAAGAAAAACTCCCAATCAAATGCATTCACTAAGTGTTCCAATAATTACGTATCGTTTCATAAATTAAATTCGCAAAGAGGAAACTCAATTAGAATAATCTAGTGAAACAAGTTAATAGAAATAGGTTCTGTTCAATAATTGTATAATACGCAGTAGAAATACAAAGATTAAGCCCTTAGACATTGTTAAATCAGAATACTAGTTTTTATGCTTTTAAGCACCACGTCTTAATTCCCGTTAGAATACTAGTTAAATAAGAGAATACATATATAGATATGTATAATATATATTATAAATATAATATATATATTATAAAAACAGTGCTTGAATTGGGCCAGAACGCCATTCCGGTTGATACGAAAAGATATCACGAGCGTTCCAGTTGATACAACACATGATTAAAACCGTTCCGCCTGCACACTAGAACGCTACTTCCTCGTTCTTCCTACCGTTTTCCAAAAGAATCTCCATTCTAGTACAAACGAACCCAGATCCTACTACGTGTTTGTATAATGTATTTAACTTTGAAAGGAACTAAATGTTACAATGCTTCTGTATAGGGTATTGTATTTTGTATTGCACTGGCTTTTCCAAGAATTTGCTTCACAACAAAGACGACGATTCCTATACAGAGATAAATTAGTTCGACACAAATATTTTACAGCTGTAACATTGCCTTTTTGTAGCCTCTATTATAGCCCGTGGGGTTTGTTTTTGGAAAGGGGCATTTGCTCATTCTGTTAGTAGGTAGAAGATTTATACCTTAATAATGCAGATACCGCACGTACACCCCGTTGTTATAGAAAGGTAGCAACTTATAATTCACTGAGCCCGCGAGGTATGATATACCTCCACACATGACTGCAGAATAGTTTGCCTAGCTACGCC